>VMTU01000371.1:0-59940 GCA_016759055.1 Paramecium bursaria
TTTTAGGGAGATATCTAAATATATATTCTTAATCGAAATAAGGTCTCGTAAATAAGCTTCTTTCTGAAATCATTAATGTTTAAATACTTTAGCTAGGTTAGTTTCATCAATATGTAAAAATAAAAAATTTATCAATATTATTATATTTAAATATGAATTATAATTGGAAAGAGAGTTTACCATTAAGGGCTGGAAGGTTTGGATATAAAGTTACTAAGAAAATCGGATATGTTAACATATTCTTTTTTGGATCTTTATTCCTAATATATGGAGAGAGGTATATTTGAAAGACAACAAAAAATCTAGTTTTTTAGCAGAAGAAAAATATAAAAAGTTCAATGGATATCATTTCATTTAGAACTACAAGCCTACAAGAACAGTTTACGAGGAGAGGAGATGATATATAAATGAAAAGAAAATATGATTAAATCTAATATTTAATTAAAAAAAAAATGCTTAAATCTGGAATGTCCATCACAGGGCGTTCGCTTGTTAGAGCAATACAGTATAATGCTGGTATTTTTAACAAGAGAAAGCCAACAAAGAAAGACTTAGACTAATATGATGTCGTTGTTATTGGATGTAATCTTGGAGGAATATTAAGCAGATAATTTGATAAGGTAAACACTATTTTCATTACCAAGGTGACAAAAGGGAAATATAAAGTGATGGTTGTATTGGATTAAAATGTCAATTAGATGACATAGATAAGAAACATATATGAGTAACAGAAGTTGGCTAAGACAGATTATCTCTTAAATGCAAAAATGGCATTAAATATGTACACTGCAAACTCTGAATTGGTGGGTGCTTAATAAATATTACCTGAGGAGAATACAGTGTTATTGAGAAATGGAAGAAAAATTGGCTATAATCATCTTGTTGTTGCCATGGGTATGTTTCTTTATATATAAAAATAGGAATGCCAAACGATTTAGAATCCATCAAAGGATTCGATGAAGCATGGAAAGACTAGGATCATCACGTATTTGCAAATTTAGATCACCCTTCTTGGAGAGCATCTCACCATAAATATTGTAAATGGCATTATAACCACAATCATGGTTAAGGGTATTTCTGCATTCCATAATATCCATTCTCTGGTGAAGTTGAAGCTTATAACTTTTTCTTGACAAATAAAATATGGAATTAATAGATTTCGAATGGAAGACAATCACCCTTAAGTGATTTAACTATTATAAATGCAAATGATAGATTTGTACAATATAGTGAATCTGGGGACTACTTTTTCAAGGAAGAATTGAAGAAGAGGAATATTAAAGTAAAATAAATATCAAATTTTTTAAAGGTTGAGTATGGTCTTAAGTTAGTAGGTGTTAATAAAGAGACTAATACTGCTACATTTGAGGATGTTTAAACAGGGAAATAGTAGGACAGACCTTATAGTAGTTTATATTAAATTGCACCAACAAAGCCAAATGATGTTTTAGTGTCTGCTGGTTTAACAACTACTCGAGGACTTCTTGATGTTGACATAGAAACATTGAGACATAAAAAATATAAGAATATATTTGGATTAGGAGATGCTGTTGATGTTCCAACTACAAAAGCATTTTGGGCTGGATTCCATTAATTGCATGTTGTTAGAACAAATTTAGAAAGAAGTCTACATGGTTAGTCATTAATTGCTAAATACGATGGATATTCTAAAGTAAACAATATTTTTATAAACAGGTCCCCATTTTGTTAGGATAAAACACAATTACATACTTAGCACATAAATACAATGACTAAAGCTTATGGCACAGCCTTTATTTTTCTAATGGTGGATTTTTGGCCTCATTAAGGTATTTATTATCAATATATAATTTTTTTTCTCAATTATTACCAGATATTATAATTGGGTGAAGAACTTCAAAAAGGCCTTTTTAGATATTTATCTTGAAAAGAATTATGGTCCTCCATACTATAGATTCAAGAAGTCATTTTCAGCCCCAGAGTCGGAAAAGTAAAGTGGTATATTGTAAAAGATATTACCTGAAAAGCATTGAATAAGATAAACAAAAAAACACAAAAAAAAAGAATATTAAATAAAATAATTATATTAAGATATTTATGACGTAATACCTAGTTCTAGCTTTGCTTGTTTTAGGAGCTTTCGGTGCTAAAAAGCAGATTACTCTTGGAGATACTATCCTTACAGATAAACCAGTCATTGGAGTCTTTGCATATCCATCAGAGTTTGAGGGAACATATCCATCATCAGAGTAAATTTTTTTTTAAATTTATAGTTATAACTATGTAGCCTCATCCTACATTAAATGGGTTGAATAAGCAGGTGCAAGAGCTATGCCAATTCCTTTTGATTTGACTGAAGCTGAATTAACTGAAATGTTTTACATGGTTAATGGTCTCGTATTCCCAGGAGGATTCTGGAATGTGTTTGATGACTAAGACAGCGAAACAGGTTTCTAATAGCACACCAAAGCTGCCATCCATCTATTGAAGTTGGCTAAATAGACAAACGATAATGGTTAATATTTCCCAGTCTATGGCATCCAATCTGGTATGTTGTTGATTGCTGCTGCACTTGGAGCAGACGGAACTGGAGAAAATAAGTTGTTCGATAACACATTCAAGGTATAAAATTTGGCTGGAAATTTACAATTCATGCGAAATGCAACAGATTCTATGTGGTCATTCTAATAAAAGTAAACAATCGACTTTGCAGCAGGAAACAATGCAGTTCTCTTTTATTCAAATTATACCCTATCGATAGTCAAATTTTTGAGAAATGATAAGTTAAGAGCTGATTTTGATATCACTGCTATGAGTAAGGATGCAAATGGTTAACAATTTGTTTCTGCCTTCGAAGCCAAGAACTATCCCATATTCGGAACATTCTTCTTCTCATAAGGTAACTCATTTGAATGGAAGAACACCTTACACTTGAGCCATCATCCCAGATCAGTTGACTTCTAATAGGTAATTTTTCAAATTATGATTTTTTTAGCAATTATCCAACTTCTTTGTCTAATATTCAAGATAAAATGGACACACTTATGACTTAGGTGATGATGAGGATAACCTTTTAATTTATAATTTCTAGACCACAAAGATCCACAACGATTACTTTGAGAATATTTACTTCTTCCACAAGGCTGAATTCAAATAAAGATTAGCTGTTGCTAGGGAGAAGATCTTCCTCAAAAAGTAATTAAAGGAGTTACAAGAATAAAGATTTGAATAATGATATAATAAATTTACAAAGTATTTAAGATGAATTGCATGACATAGATAACAAATATCCATATATCTATTAGATTATTACTTTTTATAAATAATGGATAGGAGAAATTAAAATGGAGAGGACTAATAGCTTTTATCGGAATAAGACTACGATGATTAGTATTAAATGGAGCAAGATCTTTCAATTAGAGATATTAATGGAGCAGATTCTTAACAAAATATTGAAGATTAAAACACAGAAATCTAAGCTTAAGAATAACCTACAACAGTTTAGCTAGGAAGCAGCAATTAAAAGGTAAAAGAATAATCCAAGAAATATTATTATAAATCTACTTGCAATTTTCAATCTTTAATTCATCATCTAGTGAAAAATCGCAATAAACTAAATTACTTGAGGGATATCGACTATTTCGATAACTATTTAAAAAATTAGATCAATAATTGCTTCTCATATGGGCAAACTGGATTAAAAAATTTCTTCGAATTACCTCATTTCCGTCTCTCCTTATATATAACTTAAAAGATATTAGATTCAGATTATCGGTCATTGCTATGATTATAAAATATTTATTATTACATATATGATATTTTTTATTAGATCAATATTAACACAACCTCATTTCAAGTTTGCATCCTTTACGGAGAAGATACAAAAAAACTAAGAGTAAAAGGCTAAAGATTAGTTCAAAAAAGAGATAGATTATCTTTTAAACAAGGTATTAATGATATGACTCAAAAGCCGGAATTTACGATGATTGATTTTAGATAGAGAGCTGTAGACGGACTGGCATAAATAAAGAAGGGTTTCATTAAGAAGTTGATGGTTGGTGGCTCATAAGAAGAGTAGGAGAAGAAATTGGAGATATAGAAGAAAATTATGAATGCAATGTTTGATCACGAATTATTGGATATTAACAATATAACAAGTGAGGTAATTGTAAATTTTCACTTTTCACTTTTTTTTTTTGTAGTAAAAGAAAGAGGTGGCTATGGTTTCATAATTTACAGTTTAGGATGTTAATTAAGTTATTAAGGAGTTTGAGAATTTCTAGGGAATACATTAATGGTTGAGAGAATTGAAGAGTAGAGGTGAGCCTATTCCTAAGAGTTAGGAGGAGCTTCTATAAGGTTATAGGAAAGATAAGCCATATAAGAAAGTAATTTATTGAAAAAATAAAATTGTCATTTTTAAAATTTGAAATTAGGAGAGGAGGTTAATCTAGGAAAATTAGATTGTAGAGATTAAAGTGGGGTGCTAGGAAGAAATTATGAAATTATGAATATAATTATTTAAAATTAAAAATTAAAATGGATTATGAAGAGGAAGTTTATGAGAGTAAAAAAATCTTGATTTCTTAAAATGGTCACTTGGATTGTGAAATTTTAGTGTACGAGTATACATATGTATAATAGTATAAAATGTAGAAAGCTCTTTTGATGTCTGACATTAAGTAGTTTGCTGAATAAAAATATAAGATCTAATATGAAAAGGTTAGATTGTTTACTTAATAAGGTGTTGAATTGTATGATGACGACTTGCCGTATTTGAAGGATGGTCTCCTTATCTACATATCTAATGGTAAATAAAGTTTGAAATAAAAAAACAAGGTTGCGATTTTGATTCCTATTCTCAGTTTAACATTTATTAAATAATTCGTACATTGGGTGAAGGGGGATTTGGAAAGGTTTTGTTAGGTAAGCACAAGTTGAGTGGTGAAATGGTTGCCATCAAGCTCATAGACTGTCTCAAAATGTGGAATGCAGCAGATATTGACATGGTATTTAGAGAGGCAGAGGTTATGAAATCATTAAGTCATAAAAATATTGTCAAAATTTTGAATTGTTACACATTGCCCAACATGTAGGTGGTCCTCATAATGGAATACTTATAGGGAGGCGAATTGTTCTAGTATGTGGCAGAGAGGGGAAGATTAAATGAGGATGAAGCAAGACACATATTTAAGCAAATTGTTGAAGCCATCAATTATTGCCATAATAAACGCTTAATTCACAGAGATCTGAAATTAGAAAATATCCTCCTCACAAATAAGGAGGATGGGTAAGTAAAAATTATTGATTTTGGCATTGCAAGTGTAGTGTCGAATTTTAATATAGATAAAGTTGATATAGGCACACTATCATATATGGCACCTGAAATCCTAAATGGGTAAACTAAAATAATTAAGAGTTCGATTGATATATGGGCGTTGGGATGCATTCTATATGGGATGGTTTGTGGTTGTCTTCCATTCAGTGGTGGTAGCCAATACAATACGATATCGAATATTTTATCTTATAATTTCAAATTTCCTTCAAATGTAGGATTATCAGCTCACTTAAAGGATTTAATTACTTAGATGCTGTCATTTGATCCTAATTCAAGGCCATACAGTTATCAGATATTAAGTCATCCATGGTTTATTAAGACTAATAATATAAAATTTTCGCTTTCAAATTAATTTTTATCGCCCAAGAACATAAATATGATTAGAAGAGAGACCTCAAAATAGGGATTTGGTGTTTCATCAAAATACATACTCACCAAGGATTAGACTTTGAATAGAAATATAGTAAGGTAACAACCTTAGAAAAGCCCTAGAAACAGCCAATAATAAGTGTTTTTCAGGGATTCAAGTTCATAAACTTAAATCTAACCATAGTTAGTAATAACTTCATTTAATGATGATTCATCACCTATGGGTTAGGTTAAAAAGTTGGATACAAGTTAGAGCAGATTTGAATCAGAGTAAGATCTTTAACCGCGGAATTAGTCTAAGAAAACAGATAGAAGTAATGATTTGTTGAATAATAAAATGGTTGATAGAATATTTAGGGATGATGAAAAATAGGAAAGAGAGAAGAAGAAGTAAGAGTAAAAGCTTAAGAAATAATTATAATTATTAAATACTCCATCAAAGGTTCATCATGTAAGAAGTAGCACATCTCCCAACATTTTGATGAGTAATAAGAGTTATCATAAATCTAAGGAATCTTTCATCAGTGAAACTAAGCGAGTAAAGATGAGATAGATTTAGTTGAAGACTATAATTAGCTTGAGTTAATAATAAAAGTTAAAGTAGGAATATGGAGAGGAGATTAAATCTTAATAATTATCGAGAAAGAATTAGAATGATAAAATCAGACTCGATACGATGTATCAAATTCAAAGAAATTTTCAATTCAGAAAGAAAAACTCAGATTAGCTATTTGAGAGAACTTTCTAAATACCTCATGATAAATAATTATCATTAAAGATGGTTTATAGTGTATTTTTTCCAAAGAAAAGTTGAATTATTTCTTATTTTTAATTTTCATTTTAATTTTAATTTATATAAATAAATTTATAAAAAAAATTTTAACGGATTACTATCTGCAAATGTTTTATTACCCGCCATAAGTTGATTTAGTATTAGATTTTGAATAAAAATTATATATTGGAGATGTGTAATCTCTAAGATATCTATAATCATATAATATTGGGGCTGTCATATCAGTCTGCACAGAAAATAGTAAATATATTAAAAATAGTTTAGTGAATTTGACAATCGATAATTTACCTATTCCAATTAATGATAAGCCTAATGTAGATGTTTAGCAATATTTTCAAACTACAAATAAGTATATAGAATCTAGAATGGATAAAAAGTAAAATGTGCTTGTTCATTGTATGGCTGGCAAGTCAAGAAGCGCTACAATTGTTCTAGCTTATCTCATTTACTCATAAAATTGGTCCTTATAAGAATCATTGATATATTTAAAAAGTGTAAGGCCTATGATTTCTCCTAATCCAGGATTTATAAGATAACTTTTATAATATGAGAAGTAACATATTTGTAAAAATATTAATAAAGATTTGTTTTGGGACGAATAAAGAGTAAATTAACATATGAGCACACTCCCTATTTTTCGGTTTAAAATCCAGATACTTGCATCCCTGGAGTCTAGAGGCAAAATAGATAATCGATGACTGATTTGAGTTCCCCTCTAATGCAGTCGACGGTAAGAAGGATATCGTGCCTATCACCACCAATAATTTATGGATGTAGATATTGATTACTTATTTTTATTTATAAATCATTCCTCTAAATTTATTCTCTATTTTGGGTTTGGCTTGATGTTGTACTTCGATCTTGATATTAAAGTATTATCTTCATCAATTTCTAATTATTGTGTATATTTAGATTGATAGGAAACTTGATCTCTAATATAATAAAAATTAAGCATTACCTATTTGCTCTATCTTTTCTCTTAAATATTCTGACTATCCAGTTTTCTGAGGTGTAGGCTTCTTCAAAATGTTTTAATTTATATCCCTTTAATCCAATAACAGTTTATCTGACTGTATCATAACCCTTAGGCTAACCGTAGGATGTTTGCATTTCATCAAATCTGTAAAAACTTAACCTGTACATAAGTGAGTTAAGCATGGTTTCTGATGCTTAGGCATCAATTCTATATTATCCTCTACCATAATAGTCTTCTTCCTTTATGTGAGGATAAACTCCACCACCAATCCTTACCATCCATAAAAATTTGTTGATATCATCGCCTGAATAATTAATCATTCCACCAAATATTACAAGTACGTAATCAACGTCTAATTTTTCACAAATTTCAAAAGCATCTTCTTCAGTTGATGACATTGCCATTCCTACTGTAGCAATATGAGTGTTATTCCAGGTATTATTATCAACCAACACAGTTCTATTAGACATTCCTGTAATTTAGTAACCATAATCCCACCAAGACATAATTTTATCATCAGCTTTTGTATTCATCCTCAACCAATAATATGCCTCTCTATAGTCATCGATTATATGTCGATTTCCTAACTTATCCTTATTAGATAAAATGATAGAAGGTGATGCATATGCTTCTGAACCTGCGAAGTTAGCATGTAAGACGTAGGTTGAGCAAAAATAGGATATAACTATAATGCCTATGATGGCAACTTCAGCAGGTACCTTCTATCTTTTTGGCTTTCCCAATAAGAGACTTCGTATTGATTTGCTAAACTTTCTAAATACCCAACTTATTCCAATTCCAGCCATTATACTAACAGCTGGAGCTAGCACCAATAGCAATCGAACCATGACTGAGGCGAAATAAACTGCAAATGTGGTGTAGATGCCAGCAAATATTTTAGGTTCAGTGGGTTTGGAGAAGCAATAGTATAATCCAACAGGTGTGAAGAGAATAAGGAAGTGTAAATCAAAGAAAAAGGATGACCAAGTAGTGGCTTAATGCTCAGAGACGGATGCTATTATAGGAATGTATTTTTTAGCGTATGTTGGATCTAATAAAGTTAAGGATCTTCCACTCCATTATGTTTTGCCTGCTAGTGTGAGGATAACAATTCCTGTTATTATGATGCCAACTAATGCAATAACAAGAAATCTTGTTAATACGATTATTCCTCTTTGTGAGATGAACTTTCTTAACCATCCAAAAAGGTTTAAAAATTGAATAAGTAAAAATACTGCATGTGATGCCATATGTTCTGATGAGTGTAGGGCTTAAAATCCTACGAATGGTATTTGCATGGCTAGTAGGGTTCCGAGTATGTAGAAGACGTTGTATGCGACATAAATTCTTTGGGTGAATCTTCCTGTTATAATGAGGAATAGGACGAAAATGGGGATTATGTTGATGATGAATGAGTATCCTCCCCAAGATGCAACCATATAGAAGAATCCGAGTGCTGCATATGCTCCCCATAGTATGGATCCTGTGTTGACTGATTTCAGGAATAGGTAGAAGGTGAATACGAGTGCAAATATGGAAACTCCTTCATTATCGTATGATCCAGCAACGGATCTGCTCATATAGCTTGGCACTATGGCGACAAAGAGGGCTGATAGTAGTCCTGCTTCGGATCTTTTTGTGATTTCTTTTGCCATTCCATAAGCAGCTAAACTTGTGAATGCTGAAAATATTGGTGCTAGAAATACACAGACATTCCTTATGTCGATAGGTATGGAGAGTTTATGTAATGCCCAATGTATGAATCCTGATGTCATCATAAGTCCTGGATAGACAGTGCCTCCAACACTTCTACCAAGTGGGTACCATGATTCTGAATCATACCAATTCCATAAGGCATAGGGGCCTTCCTTTACTAAGTATTATGTTGTCCTATAATTGAACCAGGGATCAAATTCGTGAATGATTGATTCATATCTAATGACTGAGAATACCCTGATTAGACATGATATTATTGAAATGGATAGTAATATTGTCATGTTAAATACAGGAGACCATTTAAGGGATGATCTGTGAATGCTCTTAAAAAATAGCCTCATACTATCAAATAGAGTGGATTCAGGCTCTTATTGCTCTTCGCTCATTAATAAAATTATTTAAATAAATAAGAAAGAAAAAAAAAATGCAAAATAATCTAAAAAAAGTTAAATTAAATGAAGAAATTTAATAGAAGCAAGATTGCCCCTACATCAATACAATTAAGAGACATCTATTGGATTTTGATTTCGAAAAGCTATGCTCAATAAGTCTAAATAATACTAATGTTTATGCTTGTTTGGTGTGTGGCAAATATTATTAGGGGAAAACAAAAAACACATATGCGTACATCCACTCACTTGAATTCAATCATCATTTATTTATGAATTTAAGTGATTCCAGGATTTATTGTTTACCTGATTTGTATGAAGTCATAGATGATAGTTTAGAGGATATATAATTTAATCTTAATCCTAAATATACATTTGAGAGATTAAAATAATTGGATTAAAATGTAGAGGAGAGTAGAGCATTAGATGGATCAACCTTTCTACCTGGATATGTTGGCTTGAATAATTTGGGTAAGACAGATTACTGTAATGTGATATTGTAGAGCCTTTGTAGAGTTAAGAAGTTGAGGGATTTCTTGATATTTTATGATGAGAAAAACACCACACTAACATAAAGTTTCTCTGAGTTATTTAGAAAAATTTGGAATGATAGAAACTATAAAGGTCATGTAAGTCCTCATGAATTGCTTCAGTGTATAGCCATAAAAAGTGACAAGTAGTTTTAAATTGGTAAATAGTCTGATCCCATCAATTTTATTGCATGGATTATGAACAGTATGAAGAAAGAATTGGGATAATGCAAAATAATCTAGGAATGCTTTGAAGGATAACTGTAAATAGAGTGGTTCAGACCATTAATAAATGCAATCGGATATGAATAGACGTCTATAAAAGAAACTAAGCCATTTTAGTATGAATTAATTAAAAAACTTAGTTTCCTAACTCTAGATATCCCATAAGTGCCATTACATAAGGCGGAAAAGGCAGGAATACCACATATTCCGATTGAAACACTATTGAAAAAGTTTGATGGTTTTACAAATAAGGATAGTTCAGATGGAAGAAGACGATTCCTCATTACTAAATTTCCAAGGTATTTAATATTATATATCAAGATATATAATTGTTCATATGAAGAGATTCATGATGAACAACTTTTTTATGGAGAAAAATCCTACTATTGTTTCATTTCCGATTCATTCTTTAGATTTAGGTGCAATATTGGGGTTGGATAAATAACTAAAATATAACTTAGTTGCTAATGTTTGCCATGAAGGAAATGCTAAAGTTGGTTTCTATAAAGTTCATGTAAAAAATTTAGGAAACGGATTATGGTAAAGAATTTATTTATAAAGGTATTAAATCTAGGACTTGCATACATAGATTGTAGTTCCTGAGCTAATTAGTGTTTCCGAGGCATATATTTAAATTTATGAGTAATAATGATTTATTTAACGTAAAATAAATTAATGTTCGGGATAAGGGGTTTCAGCTTTATATACAAAAAGAATGCTAAGAAATTAAAAATGCGAGGGAGAGGGTTTAGTTTTATAGTTGAAGGATGGAAATTAAATAAATTTTAGTCCAATTTATTTAGCATGTAATAATCAGCAATTACAGTTCGAAGTTAGAGTAGTCACCGTAAAATTAAGGGTTTTAGTTTTGTTAGGAAGGCATGATATTTTTAAATTACTATTTTTTTTTTATTCTTATATAACGAAACCATAAACAAGGAATTTTCATAGTAAAAAAATTTCCTATTTATATATAACAAAAAAAAACTTCTTATTTTTTATTTAAAATATATGAATTAAGATAATGATAGGTGGCAGCATGTTGATTTGAAGTAAACAGCTACTTTTTTTAATCCCACTTAGTTATCGTAATAATCAACAAAGAACTCAACAAATTAGTCTCAACGCAATTTCTAAAGACCACCTCTTGAGTAGACATTTAAGCCTAGTGAATTGAAAAAGCCATTTATAGCTAAGGATTTATTGAAGAGAAGTAATGGTACATTGAGGAACCTTTAATAATCGAAGTAAACGTAATCACTATAGAAACTGCAATAAAAATTAAGGTAATACGATATTTTCTAATATATTTAAATAATACAGTTCCCCTGTTAAAAGAACACTAGCAAAGCCCTATTCGCCCCCATAACCAAAGACTTAGGAAACTCCATCACCTATGTATAATTAAAGTGTTGTTCATTTGTAAGGACATAAGAGGATAGTTCAAATATAGGGAACTCATGACCTCTAATAGATGTAGAGGAAAATCTAATAAAATAAAATAGTGACATAATAAGATGAATTTAGGGGTGAGATTAGTATGGTGGATTGTTTGCCCTTCAACGGAAAGATACAAACGACAAACTAGCAAAGATTAAAAGACTAACAAATGGAGAATGAGAAACGAGTTTAGGACTATCATTAATAGAAATCATCTTCAGTGGCATTCTTGCCTAAAATTGGATCTCAATCGAAGTTAGTGAATAATTTATATGGATATGGGTCGGTTTCTCAGGAAACAGGTGTAAAATCTACGTCATCGAAATAAAATATAAGTAATGAATTCCTATCAGTTGCTATCATAAGTCCGGAAGAGAGTTTGTTGAGGAAGTCAAAAACTGCACAAGAGACACTTCGAGAGTCATAATAATAAATCAAATCAATTAAGGGGGCTGAAATTCAGGAAAGCTTACCTATTATAACATCACCCCAATCAGGGACTCATACTGGATTTGATTTCGGATAAAAGCAAAAGAAATCATTCCTTCTCAGGAAGCCATAGGCAAAAATTGTAAGTAGGCTATTTTCATCTAAATCTGATAACAATTGAGTATAAAAGAACTTAAATTATTTGTAATTATTTTAAAAATTTTTTGTTTTTCAATATATTTTATTTATAATTTTTGTTTTATATTAATGTCAGTCCCCAATTTCGAAGTATTAATGTTTGAATATTATAGGATATCATTCTAACATTAAAGAAGCCCAAAGACATTAGAACAATTTAAGATATAGATTTATTAGAATAACTTTTAGAATAATTGGATATTATGAAAAAAATTAGAGATGATAATTAGAGCTCAAAATTGTTAAGAGATCTAAGTTATTATTTAGAACACGAATATTCGTAGATTAATACATCAGTATTTGAATTAGATTAGCCTGCAGAGAAATTTTATATTATTTTAGAAGGAGAAATTGGAATTTATGCAAGAAATAATGATGATCAATTAGATTAATTTAAAGTTGTTGAGAAGGCAAGAATGAAATTGAGATAATCTGTTACTTCAAGGAATCTAATGAATACAGTCAATAAATTCAATCCACTCATTAACTTTAGAAATGGAATGGTATTGCAGAAGATACTGTTTGCTGGTAAGTTCTTTGGAGAGTAGGCTTTGTTTTCAAATAAACCAAGAGAGTAATTAGCTAGAGCATTTTAGGTTTCTCATTTTGCTGTTTTGAGAAAATAGAACTACCTGTAGGTTTTGAAATAAAATCAAGAATAGAGAATCTATTAGGAATTGGGGTTTTTTGCATAATTACAGATGTTTGAAAATTGGAATGTCCATAAGATTAAGTAATTTTATAAATCTAAATTAGATGGGTATATAATCATGCCAAAATTACACCATATAGATTGGATAATGTTGTATTTAAATAAGGAGAGAAGGCAAATTATTTTTATTGTGTGAAATCAGGAACATTCGATGTATTTATTTGTTCATTATAGTTACAATATAGTTTCCATTAAGAATTGAATGATTCACAGAAAGATAATCTACTTTTTCTCAAATAAAGTGATGGGTCGATGATGTATTAGAATGAACTGACTAAAACTACTATAAAGAAGATTGGAACCATATCGAGTGGTGCTTATATTGGTTTGGAGGACCTTATGGGAGAGTCCAAGTCTCACAAATTTGGCTGTGTGTGTTCCTCATCTGAGGGAATACTCATTTGTATAGGATTAGAAATTTTTGAGAATATAATAAGCTTTCATCAGAGCAAATTATTTATTGAAGAGTATAGTAAAATTTAATAGAATTTCTGGGATAATAGGGTATTTTTTATTATATTTTATAAAAGTTGAAATAGGTGCAAACTCAGATTAATGGATATGGGAGATATATATTTAGACCGAGTAAAAATGATTATAGGTTTGATACAAAATCTATCTTCAAGAATCAAGCAGAGGTGGGTTTGAATTTAGATAATTCATAGGATTTAAGTAAGATTCCAACAAACTATTTGAACTCTACGATAGATGTTGTGAGTTATTAGAATAAATTAAAGAGGAAGATGCTAAAGTAGCAGAATTCCTAATCAAATCAAACAAGCAAGGAAAAATTATCAAGACCTAAGGATATTAGTCATTTCGCAAAGAATGATAAAAGTTTTTAAGGGTATTTCAGACTAAACTAATTGAATAAGATGCAGAATGCCTTAAATGCCATGAACAATTAACCTCAACCATAATTATTATTTTAGGGATAACCGTTTAGCGATAGGAAAACTGCTTATGGTCTAAGGAAATAGGCTTAAAACTACTCTTACATTCTAAGTTAGGATCAATAGGAGTTTGTTAAGAATCTCCTTAATAGAGGAGGTCCTGATATTAGGAGATCAATATCAGTTTGTAAAGAAACTAATAGACACACATAACCTATAGAGATGCATATCATACATAGGAGGGCAGAGTCATTAATTGAACGCTTGAAATAGAGACGAATTCAATTCAAAAATTGATTAAATATAATATTTCTTATTTAAAACAAAAATCATTACTGTTCTACTAATTTTTCAATAGTATCACACTAAATAAGTAACATACTCATTAAATCAGAGTGTGTTGCTTACAGTTTTATCTAATCTGTAATTGTGCCTGATTTTCTCAAACTTGTTGAAGATGTGAACATCCTGAAATTTTGTGGAATTGTTGCTTATGTTGGGGCTAAGGAGTTTCTCATTTCACTCTAAAGCAAACTCTAAGACATAGTCTAACAATCAAGATCTAAGGTTTGTAATTGCATCTAGGGGAAACCATCTTAAATCTTATTATTTAATACAAATTACTTAGATTGATTATTGAAATTATTCTATATTTTGAACCTTGGATTAGATAAGTTATTCCTAACTCAGCAATTATTATTAAAGAGACCTTAACTCTTTAGGCAAATCACTTGAATTAACATTCAGAATCTATTCAGTGACTTATTTCAATTATCGACCCATAGTTGTTGCATCATCAGCTAAAGATTGCTAAAATGAGATTGTATATATACCACTAACATCTGTTTTTCACTCAGCTACCTACTTAATCTACTTATTTCATCGTCTTTCCTATTCTTTACTAACCCCAGTTCGCTTTATTGTTGCTAATTGATCTAATTCTTCATAATTGTATATTCCTTATGCATAATTTGATTGTTTTTCTATTATTATGTATAAAATGGTACTTAAAATTCATCAAAGAGCCTTTTCAATTATTAATATTCATCATTCAGGGAACGGTATTTGGAGTAGTATTGATCTCTTTCGGTTTTCTGTCTCTCTGCATTATTTTCCATTTATTCATAAGTGGTTTTGACAACTGAGATCTAAAAAATATTAGAATTAAGTTTTTTATTTATAAAAATACTTCATCTTCTTGTTGTTTGATGGTTTTAGTGGCTAGTTGTAAATTTGTAGTTACCTCCTATAATTGTTGGAGGAGTTATGAGTTTTCAACTTATGATCTCCTTAGATCCTTCTATAACTTTGTTATTTATGAGTTTAACTTATTGATTTGCTCATTCTTTATATTCAGTTCATCTAATTGGAATTGAATTATCTTCTAGGTCTGTGAGACGGGGCTAACTTTTGTTTCTGTGCTTTCAATTTTTCTTTGACTTTGTGATTGAGGGAAGTCGAAGGGTCGTTTGCCCTATGTTTGTGGAGTTGTGCAAGCAGAATCCAAGAATACTGCACTTGCATTTTTTGAGTGGATATACGGTTGGCTATTTTTCTTATCATCTATTGCTCTGATCTTTTGTTGGATTTTTGAAAGTTGGTTATTGAGGTTTTCTACCTGGGGATGATTAATGATCTTGGTGTTTTTGATTTCTTCTATAATTTCATATACGATGCCAACTGTTTCTTTGAGGATCTATTTAAGTTGATTGGTGCTTGTTTCAATGTTGTTGGCTGTTTTGGGTGAGGGTAGTTCGGAGAAGGGGTTATTCATCTCAGCTATCATCAGATAGATCATGTATTTGAGCATTATGAGATCTGTGCATCTGTAGAAGTCGAAACAATTTTAGGCGTTATCTAGGCAGAAGCATTTCATTTTAGCGATAGTTGAGGCACAACTATTGTAATCGGCATCTTTTTAGGCTTTGAAAACTTTGATCTTCTTCTAAATGTGTAACAATCTTGGAATGATGTTCTTTGAGAGTGTTATGAATTGAGAGAATTTCCTGATATGGATATCCTCTTAGCTGTCTTCCTAATCAATTTGTGAACACGATTTATGTTTATCGAATACATTAATGATCCTATTTGTGAATTGGGGTTTAAATATTCTCTCAGTCCATTGATCAGCATCACTAAATTGCTTTGATGAAATATCTTTAACATCTCCTATTAGTCCTTAGAGTTGTCTTTTTGAATCTTACGGTTATGAATCACCTCTTATCATGGTGATTTTAGAATTATCTGACTATCTTCTACTGTATGGTGTTGGGGAGGATGATTATTCTATCTTCCCATAATTGGTTATCTTTATTGGATGCTTCTACTTGAAATCCTAAAATCCAAGTCTCATAAGAAATAAAAAAAAATAAATGAGTATATTATTAACAGAATATAAAGGATCTTCAAAATTTCGACAATTTATTTAATTATTTTTTTTTTTTTATTATGAGATTCGCATTCATCTTGATTGCTATTGCTCTCGTTAGTGCTTAGACAGGAAATACAGCTACACCCTCATCTACAAGATAGTAGTATGTTTGCAATAATGGTAAAATAATATTTTAAATAAAAATTCTTTATTCTATATTAGGGTATTATTGGGGATCATAAACATGTCTGGCATGCCCTTTCGTAGCTAATGGATATTGTAATTGCTCCTAAGCAACAACAGCATGCACATCAATAGTGTGTAATAATAATGCCATACAAATGAATGGGTAATAATTCTACAAAAACTCAAAATATATAGTGCTTGTGTTATGCCCCCAACAGGATGCCTTACTTTCGGTATTACACCTGACTAGTCTACAGAAGTATGTTATTCATGCACAACAGGATATACCCTAGTCGGTAACTCATCAAAATATAATTAGGTGGAATATGCATTCCAAACAACAATTGTTAAAGTTTGAGTCTAAGTACTGCATAATGTACAGGTTGTAATGCTGGATATTACTTTAATTATGCTCTTTAATAGACTACTCCTGTTCCCACATCGACTGGTCCCTAATATACTGTCACAAACTACTATCTATTCTTCTAGTCCCAATGTTCTCCATGTTTGGCTAATTGTATATCTTGTGCCTCTGGAACTACCTGTGCTACATGCGCAACTGGATATTATTGGCTTCAATCTACCTATCAAGTTAATACAGCAAGTACTCCATCAACAGTTACTTCATCACCTGGTTTGTGCCAAAGCTGCGCTGCAACCTATTAGCTTTGCGCAGCATGTACTGCAACTGCTTGTACTGCTTGCACTACAGGATACTATCTTAGTAGTGGAGCAACACCAACATGTACACCCTGTACATCCATTCTATCAAATTGTGGAACTTGTAACTCGACTACATGCTTAAGTTGTGCCTCAACCTACTATTTATCATCACCCACATCATGTATTTCCTGCCCAGCAACTTGCACGACATGCTCAACTGCTGGATCGTGCACAGCCTGTGTTGCAGGATACATTTTATAAACTGCTACGAATACCTGTGTCACTTGTGGAAACTGCTAAACTGGAAGTTGTGCCTTGAATTCTGCAGGTTATGCATCATGTTCGACATGTTAGGATACGTATAAACATATTTTTATAATAGATATTATTTGACAACTTCGGGAACTGGAACATCTGCTGTTCAAACTTGCACATTTTGTTACGCAACTAATACATCATGGTTAAGATGTTAAGGACCTCTTGAGAATACACTATTGGCAGCTGTTCAGCCAACATAATGCGCTAATGGATTCTATTTGTATACAGCAACAGGAGCTGCACCAGTTTGCGTAGCAGTAAATTCCTCTGCAGGCTGTGCTACTGTAGCAGGAACAAATGCAGCCTGTGCCACTTGCATAACTAATGGATATAGCGTTTATGGATCAGTTTGTGGTATTTGCTCTTCACCTTGTGCTACTTGTGCAACAAATTCATTAACTTGTGCAACTTGTGTTACAGGATATTACTTCGTTGCATAAACTGGATCTTCAGCTGCCTCTTGTGCTCAATGCGCAACAGGATGTACCGCATGCACTTCAGCTGCATCTACAGCTTGTACAGCATGCTCAAGTGGTTATTTCTTGAATTCTACAACAAATTCATGTGGGTTATGTTAAACTTCAGTTACATAATGCTCAGTTTGCGCCACAGCAACTACATGCACGACTTGCAATAGTGGATTCTACTTATTGAATGGATTGTGCTATCCTTGCTAAGTGGGTTGCAGCTCATGTGTTAGTCCAGGATAAACTTGTACTGCATGCAGTTCATCATATTTCTTATTCAATGGAGGTTGCGTTTCTAACTCATAAGCTAATTGCTACTAATCAAGCAGTACATAATGCACTACCTGCCTTTATGGATTCCAATAATTGAATGGTTAGTGTGCTTATTGTGTCTCACCAAATGTCGGATATGTTTGCAGACCTAATCAAGTTCAACCAGGAGTAGCATAGATTTACACTCCACCCACTATCGCATCAAATACATTGACGGGATACAATTTGGGAGTTTAAACTACAATGTAGTCAACCAGATAATCTTATTAATGCATAAATGGATACTTTTGGACGAACTAATCTTGTATGCCATGTGGATCAGTCGCTAATGGATATTGTGTATGCACCTCATTGGGAGGATGTACAACGACAGTCTGCAACACTGGTTATGGATTATATAATAGTGCTTGCGTACAATTGCCTACTGGTTGTGTATCTTACACATTAAATTCGGCATCCAATGCTTTTATTTGTACTTAATGCTCAACTGGATATACTTTGATAGGAAATATCTGTGTCGCCAATTAGGGTTGTTCAGAATATAATTTAACCACCTCATTTTGTACCACATGCGCAACAGGATACTATTTGGAGTATGATATCTTGGATGTAACAACTTATAGTAATTTATCTCAATATTACTAATAATTACCAACCTATTGTGCTCCATGTGGAATTAGTAATTGTTCTGTCTGCCCATCAGCATACACATGCACCACTTGTTCAGCAGGATATTACTGGAATCCCACCACATCAACAACCCCAATAACGACAGCAGCATAAGCTGGTACATGCACATCATGCTTTAGTAATTGCACAAGTTGCACATCAGCAACAACTTGCACAACCTGCTTGAGTGGATATTTCTTGTAAACTCCAACTACCGGAAACCCAACATGTTAACCCTGTTCAACTATTTTAACTAATTGCTCAACTTGTTCAGCAACTGCTTGTACTGCTTGTGTCGCAACATACCAGCTTTTGAATAATTCTGCAGGAGCTGCAACTTGTGTGTTATGCGCATCACCTTGTGCATCTTGCAATAATGCAGGAGTTTGCTAAACATGCAATACAGGATATCAATTGCTAAGTGGAACTTGCACAGCCTGCCCTACTGGATGTTAAACCTGCTCACCTAACACTGCAGGAACTGCTCTCAATTGTACAGTATGTATGGATACATATTACTTGACACCAACAGCAACTACAGGTATCAATGGATGCACATCATGCGCTACTTAAAATCCTTAATGGGTTAGATGCGTTGGAAGTCTTGAATAAACTACACTTACAGCACCATAACCAACATAATGCGCTAATCAATATTATCTAATTACTTAGAATGTTAATAATTTAGCAACTACATATTGCGCTGCCTATCCTTCAACTGTTACTTGTGCAATTGTTACACCTGCAGCCTCAACCAGCATCAATACAAGCAATTGCTAGACATGCGTTCAAGGATATTAGACTTATAATAGTTCAACCAATACTTGTTATAATTGTTAGTCATCAATTACTGGTTGCACCACATGCTCATTAACTGGAACCACCTTATCATGCACATAATGCGTTTCAGGCTATTACATTAATTCCGCTGGAAGTGCTTGTGTTGCTTGCTCAACTGGATGCTAGGCATGTACATCAACTGCTTGCACAACTTGTTCATCTGGAAACTATTTAGTAACATCCACAGGAACTTGCAGTGGATGCCTACCAGGATGTTAAACATGCACATCAATATTGGTAATTTATAATTTTATCATTTAGTCTTGTACAACCTGTGCAACTGGATATTATTCATTGACTGCTGCTGATGGTAACAACATATGTTATGCTTGTCAACCAAATTGTGCAACATGTTCAAGTCCAGGAACAACATGCACAACTTGCAATTCTGGTTATATGGTTACATAGAATGGAGGTTGCATAAGTTTAGCTGCTGCCAATTGCGTTACAGCATCATCAGCATCAGGTTGTACTCAATGTGCTTATGGTTATTCATTAAGTTCAGGATTATGTGTTTAATGTATTGCACCAAATGCAAATGTAATTGTTTTATTTATCGTAGTACGTCTGCAGAACAAATTAATTAAATAATACAACGAATGGAACTACAAATGGAACAACGAATGGAACTACGAATGGAACTAGTCCAAATTAGACAACACCCACAAAATATGGTTATGCACTTTTAGTTGGTGCTCTCATTTTATTAATGTGAGAATTAGTTTAAATTAATAATCATTTTTTTCTTCTATCTTCAGGTAGGGTTGCCTACTTCATAAATATTCGTCCCTTCTACTTTATTTGTCCAGGTGTTTTGTGTTGGGAATCTAATGCTTGAGGTTTTATGAACACTCTTGGCTTATATAACCATATCTAATAGGCCATATCAAATGTTTCCTATAGACTCTGAGTATCTTTTTTAGAATTCTTATATTTGAGATTTATGAATTAGAATAACTATTTTTTAAATATAGTAATACTAAAATGTTATCAATATTGTAGAATTGAGCATATTCTACCCATCTTGAATTTTCTATGTATTTCATCCATTGCTGACATGAATCATACCATTAATCATGTTCTTCCATTGAGTAAAATTACATGGCATTCAATAGAATAGATATTAATGTTTAATTATTAGATTCCTCTTTTAAATATTGGTAAAGTTTCTCTCCTAAGATTTCTTATTACTGCTAAAGATTGATGACTTCATCCAAAGACCCTAAATTTATGGATGGCTCATCATTTAGACTCAAGGATTTTCGTTTATTACCCACTGATTATGTATTCTCTAAAGTTAATTATCTAAATAATTTAACTGCTTCATTGATGCATCTATAGCTTAGTGGTCTCTAGCCTAAGCCTATGATTAATCTTGCTATTTAGGTATAATCGTCATCACTTTATTGAGACAATAGCTGCCATTTAGCCTTCGATTAGTCAGCCCAATAGAAAAATAACTCAGGTCCAGATGTATATGGATATTATGAAATGTTCTATATTACAAAGTATAGGAAGTCTTTAGCATCATTATTATTTTAGGATTTATTTTCATGGATTTCTTCATGAATACTAACTATTGGGTTGATTGATATTAACTCTTATTGCTTGTATTCGAATCGAAAGCTTTCCATCCCTCTCTATATGAAACTTTTATTTTATTCGTGATTCTATTTGAATAGGGCGGCTATCCTTTAGATTGATGTTGTGGCTTCTTTAGAGTTTTCTATGAAATTTCTATTAAAACTCAATAAGGTAACTTCCATTTCTTTTTGATGTCTATGTATTAGTTACAAGTCCCCACTGGCTTTCTCTATATTATTAAGTTCAGCTATTTTCTCTAATAGTTCCTCGTAATCTTATTTAATTAAAATATTTTCCTCCTTAAGATGGTGATTTTTCTTCTATTCAACAGCGATTCTTAATTAGTTTCCCTTCATTCCTTAAATATACTTTTAGTGCAATACATTGTAAGATGCTTTCAATTCATCTAATTGTGTTCTTAATAAACTTGTTGCTTATTATAAAAGTAAGTCGTATCTTTTCTGCTGCCATTATGCATTCAAGTCAAGTATAACTACAAAAAACTTCCAGAGTTACTCCATAAATATTGCGATATTTCCATCTTTTTATTTAGCGATTACAGTTGCTATAAAGTCGTCCAGTAATTATATAATTTTAGGAAATGTGTCTAAACGAAAATTATCTAATATCGACTTCTGTTTTTGTGTAGCTATTCCAATTTCATCCTAAAATATTTGCTCCTCTTCTGAAAATAAGTTTTACATAATTTCTTTATCTAACTTTCCTAGTGTTTCATACATTCGAAACACCATACTCTAGTCATCTGATATTTAATCAAGTCCCTGAACACCAAAATGATTGAAGTTTAGGTGGTTTATAACATCTTGAGGGACTAATTTAAGTTAGGATAACATATATTCATGGTTTTGATACATAAATGATTCATTCATATATCTCTATTATAATTAGGTGGGTATTAATGATTAAATAGGTTCAGTCTTATATTTTCTATTTAGAGATGGTTTTATAATTTAAGCACTCTTCACTCTATGTAGTTATTGAGCTGAACTCAATTATCTATGTAGATGTTTTCTGGTATGTTCACTATAAACTCCACTTGTTGTGGTTCTTGTGGTGGCAGATCTCATCTCTGTTTTTTTTAAATTAAAAAAAAAATAAAATAGTAAATAAAAAAAAAAAAGGAAAATATTAAAAAAAAAATGAGTAATCATGAAGAAGAGTACAAACCGCCTCTTCTTTTATAATTATGGAGTAAGCATTCTGAATTTTCTGATCTAGATCTCGATAAGTTTGAGCATGGCTAACTTAAGAAGCTGTATGTCATTTAAATTATATTTTTTTTTTTTTGTAGTAATTCAATTATTGATGCAACACCATTATAGGATCCTCGTGGATATTAGTAGCCAATATAAGTATTACCTTCACCTCAATCAGAAGAATCTCCATAAGCTAAATGGATACCTTGTAGTTGTACGAAGACTCATTGTCTGAAAATGTATTGTTCATGTTTTCACAATAATCGGTATTGCAATGATTAATGCAAATGTGAAGAATGTTAAAATAAGGAAGATTATGTATAAGAAAGATAGAAAGCCTTAACACATGTAATTAAAAAGGCACACAGAAATAAAAAAGTTGCGTAAGACAAGCTGTTTGAGACAGCAAAAGTTTGGGGATGTAATTGTAAGAAGACGAGATGCAAGAAGAGATACTGTGAATGCTATATTCGGAATTAGAAGTGTACTGTGGAGTGTAATTGTGATGAGTGTGAAAATGGGAAGGATGAAGATTTATATAATGAAATCAAACGAATGAGTGAGAAGCCCGTCAGATCTAAGAGAGTGCGGTCTTAAAAAGTTTGATTTTACTATAATATTAAATATTTTTTTTTTTAAATTAACGAATATGTTGATTAATTCTACTCATCATTTTGTTGCAGATTGTGGGGAATTATATGCGTCAAAGAATAAATAGTTATGGATACCTCAACCAACAAAAATATACCTATTTAAGGAACAACAATTGATCTTAATAACAGAGTTGAAAAATGATATCAGATACAAATTGCAAAATATTGAAATCGTAACGAAAACTCAAACTGGGACTATTGTTGTGGGAAC
This sequence comes from Paramecium bursaria, assembly GCA_016759055.1. Taxonomy (NCBI): domain Eukaryota; phylum Ciliophora; class Oligohymenophorea; order Peniculida; family Parameciidae; genus Paramecium; species Paramecium bursaria. The sequence goes on from VMTU01000371.1 coordinate 23,440, forward strand.
TGATTCAGCAAGTATCTAAAGGAAATAGATGGTGTAGAATTGGTTGGAATTCAAATAAATGAATGAAATTGAGCAATTTAATCACTAAACTAATTATGTGAAGAGGATAAATTAGTTGTCTGTACTAAATTAATAGTTAGAGAAGGAGAATATCGATATTAAGTAGAGATAGTAAACTTCTTAGAAGATAATTGAGGATTTGAAAAGTGAGGTGTATAAAAAGCAAATCAAATAAAATTAAAGTTTGGAATTTCATACATGTAGAAATAACTCTACATAATCTGTTGGTTCTAGTTCAAGTGATCAGCTGACAGATTTAGAGTAATAGTATATAAGAGGCTAATTGAAATGGGCAGAGATAGACTTAGAGAATGCTTAATTAAAACACTAGTTAGATTAAATGATGAAATATTCTAATTGAAAGTCATTATTTCTTTTATGCCATATATTAAGAATTTTTCCTTTTTTCGTTTAGGTACTTTGCGAAATGATATGTAGATTTCATAGTCTCACTCCAAGCTAATCTTTGCATTAAATCATTTTTTCTTTGCTAACTCAAATTTATTTATGTGTCATGTATAGCCTTGAGAATCCAATCTTAATTAATCATGCTATCCATTCTGTATTTCAGAATTTATTAACCCTTATCAATAGCTTCTGTCCACAGTTATTCACTTTCGTATAATTTAATTGCTTCATCTGCAAATTATTGGTCTGTCCAATTATCAAAACTTCCGCCAAATGTTAATTTTTAGCCCAAGAGTTTATTATTGTATTCATAGTAGTCGTTCATCAAGCCTTCGACATTTTAAAGCTTAAACTATGTTTTAGGATCCAAATTCTTAACATCTATAATATGAATTAATATAAAAACCTTGATCTTTGTAGAAAGTGGACTTTATAGTATGGAATACTTCATATTGTTATTATAGAATTGATTCCAAGAATAAACCTTCAGCACCTATTGGTGTAGTGACAACTGGTAGATATTCATTCCAAGCATCGGTTATCTTCCCCTTCACACCAGCTCCGAATCTGATTGGAGCCAACATCACTTTATATTTTCCTAATTCTTCAATCTCTTTCATCAAACCTTTACATATGATCCCTTCATCATTATCACCTATAATCTCTTTAGAGAAGTTGGATCCATAAATATGTAAGTTAGCAAAGGGTAATTATTTTTTAATTAGTGGCCATATGTTTTTAATTAAATATTTTATTGAATCTAAATTGGGTTCGTGTGCCATATTTCCTAAAAATACAAAATGTTTTCTTCTCGAGTAATCTCTCTGCTTCTCAATTTTCAATCTATCATTTTCATCTTCCTCCCTCTAAGTGGGATAGAAAAATGTAATTAATTAAATATTCTTGTGGGGTACTAATTTTTTCAAGAGCTTGTATTCATAATCACTGCAAGTTATTATCATATCACTTCTCTTTATAAGTTTATAAATTTTACAATAATTGATGCCATCTCTCTTTCGAAATCTTACCCCTATGAGGGTATGGATGAAAGCGCACTATTTAAGTCTTCCTTTATATCTTCTTTTCTTTTAAATCTTAAACAATGCCAATCTTGTAAATCTAAGATTTTCAAACAATTAGGGAATAATTGGTGCACATAATGGGAATAAAACTATTCAGATATGTGGGTGTCGAATATGGCAATTTACGGAGGGGTTGATAGTTTTTTCAGAACCAAATCGATTCTAGATGGGTTATTGGGATCTGCTTGTTAGATTTTCATGTCTAATGATAGTGGCTCAGTAAATTTCTTAGTATCTTATGGAGTTATGTATGTTATTTTGAAATCCTTGTAAATTAGTTGATCGACTAGTCCTAGAGTCCTTACATGGGCAGCTGAAAACTAGAGTTTAGGCCATAATTGACTGAAATATAAAATCATTTATTACTTTAAAAAAATAAAAATAAAAAATAAAAAATATGTATACTGATGAAGAAATAATCTATGATGATCTCAATGTAGATTATGAGGAGGATTTATTGGGAGATGATCAATAAAACACTAAATAAGAGGAATAGGGGGAATATATAGATTATGATTATGAAGATGAGGGATAAGTTGAGGTAGTTATAGAATCTGAAAAACAAATTGATGATTAGAAAGATGATAAGTAGAACGATGATGATTATGGGGATGATTATGAGGAGGAATTCGAAAATAATGTAGAAGAAGAAAATAGTTTGAATTCACAACAGACCAATCATAATTAAAATTAAAATAAAAAAATAAGAGAGTAGTAAAGTCCTACGATATCAAATCAGTCGAGAGTAAAAAGAGTTAAACCTCCAACAATAGAATATAAAATTAAATAGAAAGAAACATTTGAGGAGAAATATAGAGAAATATTAAAAGAAAAGGATTATCAGAAACTATCCATTAAGGCATTATAAAATGAAGAGAAGGAACTAAGGAAAACTCTAAAAGAAATAAATGAATAAGTAACAAAACTTGTGGAGGAGAGTGAAAAATTAAATCCAGTTCAAAACCCCAACCCCAAGCCACCAAAACCATAAAAGAAGGCAAAAAGTAAACATGAAAATGAATAAGAAGAACCTAAAGTTGAACAACTAGAATTGAAGAGCAATGAAAAAAAACTCCAACAATAACAGTATGAACTCCAAAAGTTATAAGAGAGAATGGATAAAATTAACTCACCAGAATATTTGAGAGATTTGTTAGATAGAATTGATTATCTTAAAAATTCTATAACTAGTGAGGAGGTTAAAATCAAAGCATTTGAATTGGAATCTAAGAAGAAGGGTAAAATCTTAGAAAAATATCAAAGTGATGAAGGATTAGAGAAGTTGAATGTTTAAAAATAGTAACTCTAATTGGAATATACAAAAATTATGAGGGGTAATAGAGAGTTAGAGAAAAAAATAGAGCAGGCTGAATAATAATATGAGAGTTTAATATCCAAATTACCTGGAGTGTAGAAGGAGTATTCCTAATTGGTTGAAGAGGCTAAATTGAATGGTATCGAGATAAATGATTAAAAAATTTCAACCTAACAATAAGAGTATGAAAGGTTGAGTAGGGAGAAGGCAAAAATAATAAGTCATAAAGATATTTTGACGAAGAAGGATAAGGCATTGAAGTAATACGAGAGGGATATGAAATCATATCGAGATTAGTTGAAGGATTTGGATCAATAAATTAATTAGTTATAAATTGATTAAATGGATATCAAAAGATTGAATGAGGAACTTAAGTAAAAATATCCTGAGGCCTTTAAGAATATTCCGAGCAGCTTTACTTAGGAAAACATATATTAGGCTATGGATTAGTAAACAACATAAAGGAAACTTTAAAGTGCGAAACCATCTAATCAAAATATCAAAAAAGGGGAACAACAATATAAAAGTGAATAATATAAGAGTGATCCTAGGAAGCCTCCTCTTTCAACATAGAAAGAATAACCTGAACAATAATAATAATAGGAACAAAATAAGGCTCAAATTAAGGAACCTTAATATCAACCTTCATTTAAGCCTCAAGAAAATTAATAACTTGAGGTGAAGCCATAGATTGAAGTGTAGCAAGAAGAAGTTAAACCATCTCCTTAGCCATAGAACAAAATAAACTCAAAACCTTTCTCTATAAAGAAACTTACTGATCCAACATAATAATAATAGACAGCATAATAATAAAATTATTAGTCAACTTAATAGCCAACACAACCAATAACTTAGTAGATAACTTAAGCACCTCCTAAGAATGATAATTTAGGATATAGTTAGGTTAGTTAATAAGATAGTTAATAAGATGCAAATTCTTAAGATTATGTTCCCACTAGACTAGTGCGAATGAGAAAGCCTAGGAATTTACAAGAAGATGCTCCTCAAGAATAGCCTAAATATGACATCACAAAACCAGATCCAGTTCCTCAAAAATAATAAGAATAACCAGTTTAACCTTAGAAAACTGAGGAAGTTGAATATAACTTTGCACCTCGATAGCCTGGTTAAAATAGAAGGAATAGGTTTAATATTTAAGAATAACCAGTTCAATAGCCAGAGCAAGAAAAATAAGATTAGTCTATTCCTGCACCTAATTATGCATCTCATTAGCCTATTAAATAGCCAATTTAATAACCAATATAATAATAAATAGTATAGCAACCAATACAACAACCAGCTTAATAACCAATATAATAGCCACCTCAACAAGAATATTTATTTACAGGAGGAAATGAATTTAGTAGAAGGAATAGAATGAGGGCTCCAGATACTGAAATATAAAAAGATTCATAATAGCCTCTCGAATAGAAGGTTAATGAGTAAATGGTAATTGAGTAAAAGCCGATCTAATAGTAATAGCCTGTGCCTGGAAAACTGAATAATAATAGAAGAAATAATAAATTAAATTTATTTGATGAATAGCCCTAATAGAAGGAAAACTTGCTTGATATTCCAGAAATTAAGGATGGAGGTAGGGAGGAACCAGTCAAGTAAGAGCCTCCAAAGGAAGATAGGGAAATGACATTGGATGAAATACTGAATGGTGGTGGTGGAGGAGTAAGTGAATATCAACCATCACAGCCATAGAAGAAAAGAGTATTTTAAGTTCCAACTGATGAATACAAACCATAATAATAGGATTAACCTGTAATTAAGAAAAGGGAGAGGCAAAGTGATTTAGAAAAGGTAATTTTCATCTCTATATTAATAGTAAAAGGAATTGGCACAAAAAGCAGAATAATAAGATCTATATAACGATTTTGATTTTTGAAATATATATATAAAAATTTCATTTTTTTTTAGTAGGAAGTACGTAACCACCACCTGTTCTTTTCTGTTTTTATTGGATGGGTTTTATTTATTAAATTGGTTAAATTTATTTTATTTGTTATATTTATTATATTTATTATATTTATTTAAAATTGGCTAATCCTCCAATAAGTATCAAATTGTTTTCATATCTTAATTCGCTAGCCATACTCATTAACTTAATTGAAAGTTCATTTGATGGTTCAAATAATTCTTCAAGTAGTAGGATGTTAGCTTTTTCTATGAACAATCTCATCGCTTGAAATTTTGTTTCAATTTTCTCCAGTATTACCTATGAGGATGGTATTGATACCAGCTTTTCATCTTGTTAGTCTAACCATTTTATTACATTAGTTAATTGTTCTGGTTCTACTTCTAACATGTATTAGATTAAGATGATGATTGCTGAAAAACATACAGCTCTTGAGCAGTATTAATATTTAAGAGTTATGTTGTATTGTTGTGTTAACATAAATTCTTTTACAAAATCTCTTAATGATTGTTATTAATAGAATGGTTATGATTGCAAGAATTTATCTGATCTAACTAATCCTCCAATTATGATTTTTCCATCATAAAAAATATTCGAGGGTTTTATGTTGAGTACATATATTTAGTAGCCTTCCAAGGTGGCTAATATTTAAAAAAGTTATTATGTAATCTCAACTAATTGTTTGGGGTTGGGTTTTAGATCCAGCAATTTATTTGGATAGTATTTTCTCAGGACTTCTACTACTTTTTCCTTCTCATTGTAGCTAATTTCTAAATACTCTACTACATTAGTAAGTTAGAGTTTTGTTATTTTTTCAAAAGCCCCCAATAGGTAGATGATTTCTCTTTGATCTTGAACATAAATCCATTCGAGAATTAGATCTTGATGCTTATAGAATTTACTGAAAGCATCAGAGTCAAATTCTTCGAAGGGATATCGATTAATCATTAATAATATTAAAAACAAAACAAAAAACATGTTTTGGCTCTTCCTTTGTGTTAGAACATAACTCATATGCGAGAATAATAGGATGGTAATTACCGATTATCATCTGACTACAAGTTTATGTGAAAGCTATCTATGGATTGGATCATCGATTCCTAACTTCACATCTGACGGAGCAAATCTGACGATAACCTAATCGAATATCACTCAAGAGGCAGACTCCTATTTGGAGGGGTTTTCAAATATCCATGTTTAGGATTCTTGGATAAATACACAATGCAACTCATTGAATTTGCTTACTATTATTTTTAAGAATGTGACTTTTGTGGATCAAATGCAATTAAATGCCTAAGCTATCACTCTCCATGATTGTACAATAAGAAAAATTCATTTCGTAACTCAATAAACTTTGTCAATCATATATTTATTAAACGTAAGATTTGTTGATTGCTTGTTCTATAATACAACTTTTGCGTCAAGTGAATACAGCTTCATAAACCTTACCTTGATTGGATCAACGTTGGTCTACTCTACCTTGGGAAGTGTGAAAGATTCGTCTTTCCTACAACTTAGCAATGTTAAACTTGTGGAAAGTACCCTACTACAAATAGATAACATAACAAACATCAATTTAGAAAATGTCTAACTATCGTATTCCAAACTTTTGGTTGGATAGTCTTCAATAATTAATGATGTAAGCATTATATCATGTTCTTTAATTGCATCTAACATTTTACATTTAACAAAGATTTAATTTATTTAAAGATTGAAAATTTATAACAGCTTTGCAACTAATTCCTTTTTCAATTTGACATCTGATTAGTTGATAATTCAAGAAGTTGACATATATAATGTTACTGCTAGAAGGATCTTTTCGTTGATAAGTCCCAATTTGATGATGTAGAATCTTAAATTAAATCTATTTAAATCAGTTTTATATTACAACAATTTGGTGCCTGTTGTTTAGACTACTGATATCACCCTAATAAATTCGGAGTCAAATACATTTTAAAATGTAGTTGGAAATTTATCAATTATGAATGCAACTCTGAATAATTATTCTGGGATATTTGTAAATTCAAGTTAATCGGATGTCATCTAAATTGCTAATATAAATATTTTCAACTATTCTAGTCACAACTTTATCAACATAACAAATTGTAGTTAAATGGAAATTACCAATTTAAGTGCCTAATATTTCGGATATGTGCCAGAGGATGATTAAGTTATACTGACTTTTACAAAGGTTGCAACTTTAAAATTTTCAAATATTTCCTTCACTTCTATAAATGATACATTGATATTTCAAATGAAGTAAGTCAATAACATTATAATTGAACAATTATCATTGAGCAATTCCACTTTCATAAAGAATACTTTGATTTAAGCAAATACAAGTTAGTTCTACATATCTAAACTATTCATATATTAGGTTACAACTAATAGCAATATTATAGTAATCACTCAAGCTACCTCATTTGATCTATCTGATTCAAAAGTAAGTAAAATAATATCTTCACCTAAATAAGCACTATTTTCATTAAATAACATAAATTATGTTTAATTAAACTTCATATTATTCACAGATTGCTAAAATTTGATTTTTTTCACCAAGAAATCAAATGTTAAATTTTATAATAATATATTAGATCAAATTAACAGTTAAATGATAATCTTAATGTTTTCAGGGTAATTTGATGCTCGAAACAACATATTTAGAAATATTTAGTATGATTTGAATCGTTCTATAATTCAAATATTTTCAACTAGACTAAGTGATATCAACATTTTTAACAATAACTTTGAAGGTATAGAGAGAAGGAATCAGATATAGCTAACTACCAATTCTATAGAAGCTCCTAATTAGCAAATCATGATTGATGGACCAGTATACTTAACTTTTGGCAATCAGACATACATTATCAATGAATTATTGAATAATATATCAAAAATTGTTGTTGAGAATGTTAGAAGCTCATAAAACCTATCCTTAATAGCATATATATAGGATAGTCAAATGAAAACAGTGTGTAGATAGTAAGATGTGGTGGTATTTTAAGATATCACTTTTGTATTCGATACATTTAAATGTAAGTGGAATATAAAATATTAATTTATATTAGACAGCCCAGATAATTCAACAGCAATCCTACCTATTAATTTTACTGGTTTATATTAGAATGATTCCAACTTACTCATCAATTTATAGATTGATTTCTTAGGATGTCAATTAGGAGAAATTTGGATCAGCAATACTTGTTAGAGATGTTAGTCAGGAACATATACTTATGATAGAATTAATTGTAAGGATTGTCCGATGTCTGGTCAATCATGTCCTGGAGGTGCTGTCATAATCTTAAGGCAGGGGTACTGGAGGCCTCACAATTTGACTGATAATATAGCTTACTGTACAATATCGAACAATTAATGTGATGGTGGATCGGATAATTATACTTGTTAGGTAGGGTATGTTGGAGCTATTTGTAGTGACTGCGATTACTATAAAACCCACTCATCTGAATCGTATTCCTATTCAGTCATTTGGGGATGCTAGAGATGTAACTTTGATTAAAAATTAACTATTGAGTTTATATTCGCCATCTTATGGATGGTTACTAGTTTGATACTTTCGATGAAAGGAACAATCAATTTAGTTAGACAGTAGATTCTAGCCTACTACTTACAATTGGGAGGCTTCATTTCAGCCTCCAGGTCTATGCTTTTCTTAGATTATTCAGAAATACTACTCAAGATATTTACTACTTACTTTTAATTGATTTCTATAGTGTCAGTAGCACAAATTCAATATCCTCCATCATTTTAGAATCTAACTTAAATAATAGGTAATCCAATTAATGCACTATATTATTCAACTGGATGTTTTTTAATTAATCTAAATTTACCTATAGAGATAGTATATTTTAGATAGATTTGGAATTTTATATTCAGTTTTTCATTAGTCGTTTTGCTCACTATCATATATTATCTTTATACATTATTGATGAAAAATAATGATGTCAAAATAAAGAATATATTTTTAATTGTTCTCCTTTAGGTTTATTATCAATTTTAAGGAGACTTAATATAAGGATTACTCCAAATAGTTTTTTGTTTGAAAGCATCAGGGGATGATTACATTCTAGCATCTACATAGTTTTAATGTTATACTTATAAACATTACTTCTATTAATTGGTTTTGGTGTTGCCAGGACTTATTATTACACTATTTGTATTTCCAACGATATATTTATATAACTTAATATAAAATAGAAAAAGACCATGGAGTTATGATTTCAGGCAAAAATATGGGTATCTAATAAGTGAGTACAAAATCGCTTACTTCTACTGGGAGTTTATTAAGATACTAATGAAAAATATCTTCTACTTACTACAAACTCTACTGATTTAAGAAAAGAAATTGTTATATTTGACTGCAATACTTGTCTTAATTGCTTATTAGCATTTAGTTTCTTCGAAAAAACCATTTGTTGATGGTAAGTTTAATAAATTGGAAACTGTTTGTGCTGCTAGTGCATATCTAACCATTATATTGGTATTTCTATAAGAGTATAATTAATATAATGCAGTAGTAATAATAAGTAACAGTATTTGTGGGCTGTAGAATATAATATTAGTCCTTTATTTTGTCTTTTAGATAGTTTTAGAGACAATCGAGGAGCTCAAGAAATCCTATATTCACAAAATTATAATCCTAATAAAGAAATATCCTTGCTTTGGATCGATATTTAGAAGATAGATGAAATTTTTATAGTAGGATTAAAGAGTTGCAAAACTATTGAATAAATTCAGATCACATGTCCATAAGATTATACAATAACGCAGAAATAGAGAACGTCTAGAATAACAAACTAGAGATGAGGTCAGGTCATCAGTTGAGCTGGGGAGACATCAATCAAATAAGTCTTTTGATTTCATAAAGGCAGACATTGAATTAAGTTCCCTAGATAGAACTGAGAGATAGTTTATGTAAAAAATAAATATATTTTTAGTGATCGCTCTAATATAAACTTAAGATAAAAAACTACAATTAACGCTACCTCTAGGATAAGAGGTCGAAGTATTTAGGGAGTATCTAGTACTTTACTGTAATATTCTGGAATATTACGAGCAGAGACCCCTGACAAGACGAATAAAGCAAAAAAAGATGCTAGAGTTTATCCGAAAATTCGAAAGATTAAAATATGATTTTTATAATGTTATTCATTTCCTACCCTTTTTCTTCTATTATACTAACATGGCTTGCTTCTCTTATTCCTTTTTTTGCTTGGCAGTAAACTATTCAATATCATCAGTTGTTTGAGTCATAGTTACAAGATTGTAAAGTCTGATCTCATCGAATTTTTGCAAGACTCTAGATCTTTTTTTCTTTGAATAATAATATAATAAATTACTCGCTTCATCTCGGTATCCTTTGAGACCTTAGGCTTGAGAATAGCTTCTGAGTTGAAGTCTATGCTAACATCTCCCTCATCTTAATCGTCCTTCTGGATAGATTCTTTGATTTTCTCCTTAAGTCCTTCATTTAGTTGATCAAGTTTCAATTTAGAGTTCATGAAAAGCAATTTATATGCATATTTTTCATCCTTCTAACAACAGATTTAACATAAGACCAATCCTTGCTATTCGACAGCACATCCTCTATGGTAGGCATGACCACATGCAAATATGACATTATCATCAGACTCAATAGATTGATATTTTCCATCAGTTGTTAAATCGATGCCACATTCCTAGCATATGTACTTACCTATCAATCCCTTGTGGACTATCTCAATGAACTTTTGAGCTTTATTTATAATATCATTCTATATCATTTTTACACTACAAGCTAAATTTTTTTCTGCATAAATGTAATTCTAAATAATTTCCTAAAATGTTAGTTTCAGTTATCCTAGATCTAAATTTGAATATCTGACTTCCAATTATCTTAATAATGATTCTAGTTTTTAGTTTTCGGCTATTGTCGCAATAGTTTTACATATTTTAACTAAACATAATTCTTTTAAAAATATCTCACTCTCCTTATCTTGAAGTAAATCATCTTTAATTTCAATCAATTTATCTATTAGAATATACCAAATCTCATCAGTTGGGTCAAATTTGTTATTTTATATGCAATTCTCAATGATAGATTAAATTTCTTATTCTATTGTCTCATATATTTTTTGTTTAGCATCAAGATAAGTTTGCATCATCTGTTGTTAGCCTGCCTTATTAAACAGATGACTCAATTTCTCTGAACTTGCTCCTAACTTAGTAGATAAGTCATATTGATAATTTAGCTCTTGTTTAGATTTCTTTACAAGATCCCATAATATCTCACAGTATATTTTTATTGCTTCCTGAATTTATCCCATTCTCTATAAAACATAGGCTGTAGCTCTTCTGATGTTGTATGACTTACAAGGAATCAAAACATTCTCCAAAGGGTATTCGAATTACTTCAATTCTATTAATATTTTATCTGGATTCAGTCTACAGAGTAAGCTTATATTTAAGACTAATAGTTAAGGATCAATCTTATGTCCTAAATCTCTTTCCTTTTTAAGAACATTTTCAACATACTCTAATTGCAATTCAGGATATGATTCGAGTTTATTGATAACTATCTTCTCATTTTCACTATTGTACTTATTAAATAGATCTCTAGTTTGGGCAGAGTTAATCTAAATTAAGTCTGTAATTTTATTTATTAGATATAATTTCATCTCTTCATATTAATCAATTTTAATCTTCTACAATAGATCCATTATGTAAAAGAGCCATTCAAATACCTTGCTTTTAATAAGTTTATTCTTTGTGGATAGATAAAAATCTAGAGCTCTCTTATATTCATGTTTAGCTTGGGCTAAGTAGATGCATAGGCTTGTTAAGTTTGTTAAATCAGCTAAATGGGAGAGTTCTATCATTTCTTTTATTTCACTATTTGTGGCTTTTGATTCCACCATTTTGACTACATTCAATACATATTCACTTTTCAGGTATTCAACAACTTCTTTGTGAGAATTCCACTTCTTGTATTGATCAAGGACTTAATAGTTTATTCCATTTATTATTTCACTCAAGTAAAGGAAATTTAAAGCTTTAAGATTTTTCAGTATGAACGCAATACACTATAATATTCTCCTGTTTGATATTCTGACCTATTTAGAATAAAATAATCTAATCTAAAATAGATTGAAGTGAATCAAAATATCCATCTCTAGATCTTTTTCACTGAATTCAGCACTTTAAGCAAGTGATTTAGTTCTGAAGACTCTCTAAAAGTTTGAGACATCCTCATTGAATGCAATTACTTTCTAAACAGTCATCTCAATCAGAACTGTTGCCTTAGATGTATTCAACTCAGGATCTAGGACAAACTCAGCTCTATAGTTTAGATTCAATTGGCATTAATTTACAATATCTGCATTCTCATCTTTTAACAATAAAGTTAACACTTCAAATGTAGGAGATGGAGTGAAACTTAAAAGTTTTTCTAAATTATCGCCAGTTAATAACCATTATGCTAACTTTTTGACAATAATTGTTTTTTTATCACCTAATTGCCTCCCAAGTACATCTTTATGTTAGAGGGCAGACTTAATTAGTGCTAATGCTCGTAATGCATAATATTTAGCTAATTCCATTTATTCTTATTGAACTTTAAGTAAAATCATAGCCCATATCTTAATGATAGGAGTTAAAAATTCGTCTGGATCTCCAACAGCACAAATGATAGCTAAAGATTTTAAAAGTCCTAGTTTCAAGGTCAATTTAATCAATTTTCCAGTATCTATCCTTTTGTGATCCAGTGACCATATTAGTTTCTAAATTAGATCCTATCTATTTTATTTTTTATAAATATCCAATATGTAGTAAAGAGTATCATCAGGAATGTATTTGACTAAACATTCCTAATAAAAGGGTTCCAAAGTTTAGAGGAAGAATGTATCGTCTTAATCTTTAAATTCATTTCTAGTGCCAACCATGATGTCTTTAAATAAAGTTTCGTACTAATCTCCAAGTAGGAGAAATTCTATTAGAATAGCAAAAAGTGTCTTATTCTAATTGTCAATCTCTCTTGTTTATTTCTCATTAAGACTTATTATTAAAATATGTATTACAATTCATTTGGTTTATTTTATTCGACTACTTATAAAATCATTTTATGATATTTCAAGGAAATATCTACTATAGTTTTATGAAGTAATTACGCTCGCTAAATTATAAAAATTCTATTACTTCTTAAATAGTCAATTCTAGGAATTCTGTAACAAATTTATTTGTACCAAGATAGATACTGAGTAAATAATGCATTCCATTCATCCATTCCCCTTAGTCGTAGAAACTTTAAATTATCTTATTCCATCTTGCCGCTGATATAAAGGTGACACTAGTATTCAATACAACCAAGTTTTGTGAGAAAAATTGATTATAGTTGACTGGTACAGAAACGTCAGTTTGCAATTTTGTTTTCTTTAATAAGGCTTACACTAATATTCTAAATTATTTTTATGCATTTGAAATGTGAAATCCTTTAATTTTTATTTCCTATCCTATGTATTTGAGCTTTTCGGTTTCTTTTTTGAAATAAATGTGCCTGCAATCTTGAATTTTAGTATTTTCCTTATTAATATTTATTGTGTTCAACAAATAAACACCCTTGAGAGTAATCACAACATAGACTGAATCCCTCAAGAATGATACTTCGAGGATTCGGCTATCGAAGAATATAAATTTTGAAACCTACATTTATGATAAATCGTCTGCACTAACTGTGAATAATACTTAATCCCAACAGCATATGGCTACATATTTTCGGGATATTTTTCTCTTAGACTCCCTTATCAATCCTCTACCTATACAACAGCATGTTGAGAATACTTAGCTAGGATTTATTTTGAAAGGGTTAGCATTTTCTATTAATATCTATATATCAATTTAAGGTAGTATCTTAACTTTAATTATCCAGAATTTTTAAATGTTTGATAATGCTACATATCTTACGTTCTCCTAGGATCCGAACACTTTAAGAGTAGCAGCTGGATATTAGAGTTATTTATATATCTAATGGGACTCCAATTCATAATTAAAGAATCCTTTTAGTAGTTAGACAACTTGAACTCTAAGATGTTAGAAATATATAATACTATCCTGAAACATCGGTAACTCCTAGAACCAGATGTTCATCTTTGGTTTTGCATATTATTTTCAATGCTAGAATTCGGTGAGTATTAAATTCTGTAAAACTTTAAATTAAGACACCCTTTACAGCATCAATAAGACCTATGTGGCCACTATCAAATCCACATACTATGTGATCTTGATCCATGTCCATGGCTACTGGTTCTCCATCAATCGAGATGTTAACGTGTGAGGATGCATTTAGATTGAATAGGAGGATGCTTGATGGTTTTGTTAGTCCTATTGCAATCTTTCCTTGACAGGATGCTAAGCAATTTTAATCTCCTCTTCTAAATCTATTCTTATCATTGACTGAAATTGCTTATTTTATATCATCTGGTCTTTATTTTTAATTTTATGGAATACCTTATAAAATCAAATAAATCTGTAAGTTTGGGTTAAAAATATAATTTACCACTCCTCAATGGAAAATTATATTTAAATGAGTTTTATTAATATTCAAATTTGTTACCATCAATTGATAGTTCCTATAAATATTCAGGGTTTTGGAATTCATTTCTCTAAATAAAACATTTGTTGGTTATTACTTTATAATATCATCTAAATAACTAGTGTAGTAGGTATGGGTATCGTCATTTGAGAAGTTTAATCCACTGGAATCCTCGAAATTGTATTAGAAATTTATATCCTCATCTGATTCGTCGCTTTCCATTATTATTATATTTTAAATATCAATCAATAAATAAATCTCTAAGTTATTATTCTTTATTCTTATCCATCATATGTAGGGTGTCAATTCTCTTCTAAACATCTAAGACTTCATCTATATCAGGTTGATACATTAAATGTATTTTGGAATTTCTTTAATCTTTAAGCTTAAAGTAAAACTCCTTTTAAAGCTTTATCTGATTTCCTATCACTAATAGAACATCTGAAAGCAATAATGCTTCTCTCGATTTCTGAAATTCTGTATAAATTAAAACCATATTTATACCTTTTTATGATAAATTTAGATGATTTATAAGTGTCTTTCCTTTCAGTTGGTTATGGAGTGCTGAAATCTTCTTTTCCCATAGCCATAGCAAGGAATACTGATTATCAAAGTTTGTTTCTTTTTCTAATAGTTCTTTGAAAAGCTATAAACTTTCAAACTTGCTAATAAAATATTTGCTTGCTTTGGAGCTATCTACAGTATCAGGGTTCTCCTTTATAAGTTATCGTTAAGTTAGTAATGGATTTGCAAACAATTCATCCCAAGATAATCTTTGGTTTTAGTCACACTTTAATGCCTAAATTATAATATGTTTAAGATCCTCGTCTTGACATTGTATTGATCCAATTTATAATTTGCTTTCGAGATCTTTTTAAAGTTGCTTAATTTTTGCTATGCTGTTGGCTCCTTTGAATGGATGTTGCTTGTGCAGACTCTCATATAGAATTAAGCCAAAAGAGTAGATGTCATGTTTGGCCGAATATTCCCTACCTTCAAGCATCTCAGGGCTAGCATAAAGTGGTGTGCACCCCTTTGTCATAAAATTCATTTATCCTGGGTCAATGACTATTCTTGATAGCCCAAAATCACCTATTTTGTATTTATCCTCAAGGCTTATCAAGATGTTTTCAGGTTTCAGATCTCTATGTATTATTCCTGACTGATAGAGATTCTTGTAACCATGACAAAATTGTATTATAAATTCCATCACATCTTCTTCTTTCATCCCATCCCGATAAATTTTGTGTTGCAAAGTTGAAGGACAATATTCGTAAATTATGCAAAATTTCTTTTAATCATCACATTCCTGATAAAATGAGTCATATCTTTTCATGATGTGAGAAAAATCTTTGATTTGGCTCTAAAGCTATCGATCCTTATCAAAATCTGGTTCATTTTTGAAGCATTTTAATGCATATATTTAGTTTTCATATTCCACTTTATACACTTTAGCTTCCGCACCCTAGCCTGCTTACTCAATCTCTTAATATTTTCCACCCCAAATTTTATTCTCATTTCTTTTAGTTTCTTCATAATACATAATGAAAATAAATATAAAATATAAATCATTAAAGATCCTCTCTAGCCATTTTTAGTATCTCTTTTAGACTTTAACTAATTGCTTTGGGAAAAACATTTAGTTTAAGATCCCTCTCCATTTTATCCAATAAATTTTGAACATCCTATCTTTGTAATTGTCCATATAGTATGACATCTTCTGGAATGATACACTACCCAGCTGTCAATTAGTATGGCATATTAACTTTGTGATTGAAGAAACTTAAAAATGTTTCCACTTAAATCTTTAATTAGCTTAATAGATTTTTTAGATAATCTATTAACATTTAAGAATACTCTTATTATAAAAATTCTAAATATAGTTATAAAAAATACCTCTTTAGTTATCTTCAAATTCATCAATTATTTATTTACATTCTACTTATTTAAGAAATGTTTCCATTTGAAAGTTCCATAGCTAAAGGATAATGCATTTCCATTTAAGGGTAATGTATGAGTTAAAGCTGATAATAAATATTATAATTACTTTTATTGGTCTAAATTTTAAATTAATTAGGGATAACAATTTGCACTTTGGAGCTTCAATTAGTAAACCTCCTCTATTCTTGTAGCCTTTTTGAGTGGCTACGGTAGAGGCTCGAAATTATTTATGAACTTCTAATCCTCAATTCCCAAGAATTCTTAGGCAGACATCTTGCAAATCTCATTATTGAATAGTTGTTGCCATGATATTCTCTTATCTTCAGAATATTGGAGCATTTGTTGAAGGAGGATTTAGATTTTTTAGCTTCTTTAAGTTTTAGGAAAGCTTATCCCTCCTTAAGTTTTTATTTATTTGTATCGACTCTAAAGTTCTTACACTGATTTAACTCCTTAGTGGAGTGGGTAGCCATAGACCATTTCCCAAACTATGGCTCCTAATGACCAGACATCGAATTTTGTTGAAAACTTTTTTTCATCAAATATTTGAGGAGGCACAAACAATGGTGTGCCCTTAAGAGTATGGAATTATGGTTAATCCATATCAGCAGTATGAAATTTGGCGAAACCGAAATCGCTTATCTTATATTTCCCATTGTGAATTAGTATGTTATCAGGCTTTAAATCTCGATGGATGATCTTATTTTCTGTCAAATTCTTGAACCCCTCACATATTTATTATATAAACTCAACAATTTCTATATCTTTTATATTATGACTATTGATAAGTTTTCAAATTACCTTTAACTAAGCATTTTTGTCAAATTTCCACCATTACAATATTCTACAAACAAATATATATTATTTCTAGTTATTTAGAAATCATAGAATCCCATCAAGTGCTCTGACTTAAGTTATTTCATAATTTAAATTTCCCTTGACTGAATACATTATAATTAATACATTTGTTATTTCATCAACACCTTTCTAATCTAGATTAAGTTCATTGGGACAAACTTTAGCAGCAACAATTTATAAGGTTTCTTAATGCTATGCCTCATAAACCTTGCCAAACTTACCCGTTCCAAGTAATTTCTTGTAAAAGATTACGAAATTTCCAACCACTTTAGCATTTGGATTCTAAGTCTCTTTTTTATATCCATATTCCTCATTCATAATTTATAAAAAAAAATTATAAAAATAAATATCAATAATATGAAATAATTTACTTAGTTGCCTAGATCACAGCATCTAGAATCTCTCTATCGAAATTTGTCTATTCCTATTTTAATACATTTAAAAAATAATTGTTATCAACCCTAAAAATTATCATTAATATTACTTATCAATTTCCATATATTGTTTATGTGATTTATCAAATTTTTGTAATAAGCAAAACTTTTATAATTCTATCCCTAAGTTCAATCCTTCCAATAAGTTATTTAGATATTCTATTAAGCATTTGCAATAATCCTATCGACTGAATTCTTAAATATATTATAATTTTATACATTGCTATTATTATTGAAGTTAATTATCTTTTAACAATATGGTATTATTCATAATTTTAAGCAGAGTTTCAATTTGAAACTTCCATAATAGCATCAATATGGCCTTCAATCTCATAGTTCTATATGAATCTCTACCTAACTAAATATCTTAAATTGCATCTTTAAAAATTTATGATGATTGTTTTATTTAATTTTCATAGAATTCTCCAATTTCTGTTGGAATAATAATTGGCTAAATTTTCGGAATATCATTAGGTCTCTTCTATTTTACACTAAAAATTTATAAAAATTCCCTTGCCGACAGTTTATTAATGTCATGATCTAAAACCTCCTACCAAGAGTATCTATCCTATTCATTATACATCAAGAGCTTCTATAAGAACTCCCGTATTGATTCAATTCTGTCAGTAGGTGGTAATATAACTCCAGCCTTTTACTTTAATTGTTTGAATTTTTATTATAATTGAGTTATGGTCTTAACCTCTTTATAAGGGTGTTCACCATACATCATTTCATAGATTATTACACCAAACGACCAAACATCCGACTTAAAGGAGTATTTTCCTCCATCAAACAGTTGGGGTGCTACATACATAGGAGTCCCCTTTAGAGTGTGATAATTTTATAAGTCCTTGTCACCATCATAAAACTTGGCAAATCCAAAATCCCCTATTTTATACACCCCTTCATGTATCAGAATGTTATCTGGCTTCAAATCCCTATGCATTATGTTGCTTTAGTATAATTCCTTGAACCCATTTGAAATTTGCTATATAAATTCTACAATCTAAATGTCACTTAAATTGCGACTTTTGGTTATATATGTTCATACTTATTAATTAGGAACTATTTCAGAGTGCCTCCATCACAATAATCCATAAATAAATAATAGTTATTGACTGTAAATTTAAGGTCATACAACTTTATAATGTTTTCACATTTGAGTGACTTCATAACCCTAACTTCTTGGCTCTTTTAGATATTATATTTAATACCTCTTCTATGTTTTTGAGATATTCTTGAGTAACCTAGGTTTCTTTTATTTTTATTTATTTTGCTGCAATCAATTATTTCGTGTTTAGATCTTTTGCCTTGTATACACATCCAAATTATCCCTTACCTAATTCAATTTTTAAAATTACCTAATGCTTGTCCAAGATACAATTAATAATGATCTACTAGTTTAATTTCAGCATTGGGTTGTTCATACATTTTTATAATAATTATATTTAATTATAGATTTATTTAAAAAATTTCATTTGATTATGCACCAAAGGTCTTTGATAGTAGCACCAGGAGGTAATTTTTCTATACAGATCCCTAGGTCTTTATTGTACTCAATTTCGTAATTTTCACTATCATTTTAGATCTTATAACTGCTAGTATTGTAACCACTGTTAATTATTTCTACAGATTCCTACATCTCCTATTTTTATTCTTGAACTATTCCTTTCTATTAGTAATCAATTCCATATATTGGGTTTTCTTAATAAAATTCTTTTAATTTTGACATTTCCTTAAAAATCTATTCAAATTACTAATGATAGTAACCCACTTGGTAAGATGATCCGAATTCTTTATGTGTCTCAATCACAATACACTATTATTACTTTAGGCTTTTCTTTTAAATAGATTTTATAGCTATCCATGGGGCTGAAAAATTAAACAATTCATTTCCATTGGAAAACCAAACAAATCTGATATTTGATAATATTAGTGTTCCTTAGACATCATTCTTATCCATTTGAATGCTAAATGTGTTGACGTATTTGTTCATGATTTACTCTTTAGGTAAAACTGTTAATTGTTTCTGCTATATCAATGCTGAGCTTATTTTAACTTATCTGAATAGTGTTGTTTTGAGATAGATGTTGAGTATTTCTTTAAATCCTAAGAATGGAGTGTTGGTCTTGCAAGAGAATAGAAACTCAAATTTGCTGGAGTTCTACTTTGTTCTGAAGAGCAATCCATAACATAAGCCAGATTGAGAGTCTTGTAGTTTTGTTTCTGATTGATAAATTGTTCCTAGACCTATAGATAGATTGAGTCTTGTGGATTTGGATGATACCCATATTATTCGTATGTTTGTCACTTGGAACATCCCTAGTGAGCCAGAATTTCCTTTACTGTCTTCTACTTCATTTTGTTGTACGAATATCTTCTCTCCAGGCTTCAGTTGAATTGTGGATGATGATTCATCAAAAAATATTTATTGATCATAAACATAATTTTCGCCCATAAATTAAATTTAATGCTTGTGAGGTCGATTTTTCTCTTTGCGAATACAAGTATTTGAATCTTTATTTAATAGAGATATGGGATGTGAGAGATTTGAAAATCCTATCCAGGAGCATCTAAGAGAGATTGAGTCAATCATAAATTTAATCATTCAAGAGGGAGATATCTATGATACCAAATAATCCAGATGTTGTACAAGCATTATTTGATAAGTGTACGATTTAACTTTAAATATATTTTTTTCACAGATAATATTAAAGACCTTTATAATTTTACTTTAAAAATTGATCCTAAAGTATTATCATAAGACATATATTAAGACGATATTGCAGAAGTTGAGAATATGATAAAGAATGAAGGCAGTACTGAGATTGGAATTAAAAATATCCCAATATCAGATCCAATAGGCTACATGCCTAAATTCTCCAACGTTATAAAATATAAGTAAGAAAGTAAGCAGAACAATATTTCTAACAAAATATTTGATGAAAGCATCATCAATGATTATTTAGATGAAAAATAAAATTCAAATAAGACATTAAGTGCGTTCGAACTAGAATTTTTTAGACAAAAAAGATAACTTCCCGACAAGGAGGAAATACCATAAATTGATGAATAAGTTGAGAACTATATCAAGGAGCCTATATTAATTTATGAAAATAATGAGAAAATTGAATTTACCAATAAGGTTTGCTTCTATGGGTTGCCTTATCATATAAGTGATGGAGTTAAGGTTCTATTCGAGAGTGAAGTGGCTAAGAGATTCGGTGGAGTTAAATCAATCAGATTTTTCGAATATAGAAATTTCAGGATACCAACAAATAGTGAAGTATCAGCGGAAAAATAATCAAGATACCTTAAAAAGATTGAAAGTAGAAAAGATAATAAATTGCACAAATCATATGCAGTTGTTGAGTATGAAACTTATGAATAAAAGTTGGATCTATTAAAAAACGATTTAAGAATATTCGGATTAAAATTTAATGATTTTCTTATCAGGATTGATGATGCTGATCCTAAAAGAATTTTGTTAATTCAAGGAATCAATCCTAATTGGGTTGTTTAGCATTTTTGTAATAAATTACACACAATAACTGGAAATTTTTATACCTATCCAAAAGATTAGAGAACATTCAACACAACGAAGGCTATTATTTATTTTGCTAATTTTTAAAACTCATTGAAGGCATATGATGAACTTTTTAAATAGAATTACTCTGTCTATCATTATCCTAATGTGTTGAGATATAATTTGTCAAAAATATATGAAGAGTGCTTGCAGGAGGATCCATTGAAAAGGATGAGTGAAATTCGAAATTAGTAAAAAATTATAGCGAACGAACATTGGAAGGAATTTTTGGTATCTACGCAATAATACGAATTTATGGAGGCTCGATAAGAGGATACAGATATATTAGATGAGGAACATATACCATCAATTTTTGAATCTGATGATGACGAAGGTTGAACAAAAAAAAACCAAAAATACTCATAATATTTAAAAAGTCTTTATAATCAAATTATTTTTAAATGATCTATATATTCTATTACCAATTTCTTGGTGAAGCTTCAATTCAAGTAAAGCAAGAACATTAGGAATATTTTGTTACACTTCTTTCAAATTGAGTCTTATAACTATATCCTTGTTTGTTATTGTGTTATATATATAAATATAGAACTATTGTTTCCTCTATCTATAAAATATAGCCATCAATTAAGGAGGAGATATAGTAAAGACTTATCTTATAATCTGAATGTACTCATAATTAGAAAACTATTTATAATATTAACAAATACCATCTTTTATAATTTTTCCTAATTTTCAAGATTAACCTT
This sequence comes from Paramecium bursaria, assembly GCA_016759055.1. Lineage (NCBI taxonomy): Eukaryota > Ciliophora > Oligohymenophorea > Peniculida > Parameciidae > Paramecium > Paramecium bursaria. The sequence goes on from VMTU01000371.1 coordinate 45,338, forward strand.
GATTATTTAAGGGCATTTCTTATCTCCATCCATTCCTTAGAGATTGAAATTAGCCTCCTTAACATAGTTTTTCCTCATTTTATTTAAGAGATATATAGCACATTTTCTAAGGTCTGCTAATATGAATTCATATTAATCCAGAGGACATTAAGTCTAAATAATAATTAAATAATATTACAAAACTTAAGTTCTATAAATTCATCTTTTCATCCTTAAAATATGCAACTAATGGTTTTCTAAGCATCATCTTTAAATTAACCACTATAGGTTTTTCGAAGAAAGTAATTCTGATATATAAGGAATAATTGGTGCTTTCACTAATTCTTATTGGTAATTTATTATTGAATAATGGTATTGGTTTTTTCTTATTCTATATGAATACCTCAAAGTGAGCATTGTCTTCATGACCTAAATAAACAATACTTGAATGTAGTGTCTCTTAGAGTACTCCTCTAAATGTATTCAATTTGAGAATATTTATTTATTGATCATTGCTAAAAATTTCAATTTAGTTTATTAGTTGTTCCCATATTTTAATTTCAAACATGCTTATTGTATCGATATTTTTTCTCAACAAAATAGTTTAGTAGAACATGTCCCTATCTGCCTCATATAAGTTGAATGTGCTATTTTCCTAGGATGCTTTAGGTGAGAACTTTATGAAATGCGATAACTTCTCCGTGCTATGCTTATTGGCACTCAAATGATGAATGTTACCCATGGATTTTCTATTTAATGGTAATGTGACTGCAGACATTTATTTAGAGAAGGATTTCTTCAAGAAGATAGGAGGCTGAGTGGATGATCTATTCTAAAATCTCTAGGAATCACTCGAGTTGACTTTAGATTCATCAGGAAACATCAGCATGTTCATTCTGCCATCATCATATTCTTCTGAGAGGGATATTTTGGATTCAGTTAATTTTTAGATCTCCTACATAGGGATGGGCTTAATGGCATTTCTTGCCTCATTAAAATAATCTTCAAATTCTTCTGGTTTAGTTTTTGCAACTTCATAAATTTAGTTTATTTCACTAAATTTCCATCTATTGAGGCTGAAATGATCCATTAAGTTTTTATTTGTCAACTAGGAGGGGAAAATTGAATCTAAGAAGTCATAATCCATATTCTAAAAATCAGTCTATCTTATGTAGCAGACAAAATTCCTACATGTTGTTGGTGTGTAGGCACTAAGTTGAAAAGATAGATTAGATACCATCAGACTAACAGTAATAATGATGTAGTTATTTTGAACCTTTTTAATTTGTTTATAAATAACTCTCTAACCCCTATATATTGGTGTGAGCATAGAATGGTTAGTTAATACTTTGATAACCTCTAATGGTTATTGAATTTGCTCTATTTCGTATTGTGATCCAGAATTTTATCCCAATAAGAGGGTGGATGATTTCTTTCTCAATAATTAATCATTCATTAGATATTTGTATTTAGGTGTCTTACTAGATTGAATTTAAGTCTATCCAGCATGCAATAAATTACTTCCATATGTTACTTCAGTGAATGTATTGCATAAATCATATTAAGAGTTTGCTGAGAAGTATGATAGTGGCAACTTTAAACCTGTGTAAGTTGTTGTTCTTGTGCAAACTAAAAATGCACAAAGTCTCTTAACTAAGTCTTAAACGACGTAATCTCTCATGCAATTCTCAATTGATAGTTTAGGCCACACAAGGTTTATCAAGTCTGAGATGCTATTTTATATTATTAAAAATTACTCTAATACTAATTTAAAATTCTTGGTTCTACTGTCAAATGGAATGATTTGAAAATAGTAGAATACGTGATCTGATAGTGATTGATATAACTAATTAAACTTAAAGACTGAAGTTTCAACAAAGACTTTTCCAAGATTGCTTATTCTACTGTAGGAATAAAACTTTTTAGTATGAAAATAGGTTTTCATGAAGTATCTTTAACTATTTTATGTTATTAAAGTCAACTTTAGTTATTGTTTAAAGAAATAAAATAAAATTGTTGACTTTATCTATCTATCCTTCTCCTAAACATCCATAGTAAATAAATGAGGATTTTGAATGTAGAGCAATAAAAATTGATCTAGCTCTGAATATTTCTCCTAATTTCTAGTTTCTAATGATATTCTGTTTTAGGAGAAAACAAGTTTAGTACCTACTTATCTCTTCTAAAAGTTTGATGATATTCTCAGGAGATATTTCTTCATTATTTAATTGTTCAAGATATGACAGATCCTCTCAGTATCCTTATAATTGTTCAATTAATTATAGTAGGTTTGATTACAATAAGGCATGTATATTTTCTATTATAAAAAATATTAGTACAATTTTCATGCATAACTAATCAGCATAGAGGAGATTCTATAAATCCTTTTTCAGTATTAACTTTTCTTGTTTAGCTTATTGATTAACTAGATATAAAATCGATGTATCGAATGTCTTCTGTTCTTTGTATTAGATTTATATCCTATAATACACTCTGCCATATTTCTTGTTAAATTCATAATTAAATTAGTATTCATTTAATTTAAAGCTCGATCTATAATTTTGGAATATGGGTTCATTAAGTTAAATTTAGTTTATGTTATTATTATATTATCTATCAGTTAAAACCCTAATTTTAATTATTGGAGAATTCAATTCAGATATAGGGTTAGAAACAAAATTTATCATTGTGAGGCTTCTTATTCTCTCTTCGATGTCTGCATTTTATTGAGTGTTAGATTCTATATACTAGTTAGCTTAACATTTGATCGCTTTATTGTAGTGATTGTGCATTAATTAGAATCTATTTAGTGTTAAGGTTCCTATTCTATGATCAGACAACTTTATCAATTAGTCTAATTAATTTGGTTCCTCTTCTTCTTTTATGAAAGGTGTTTGAACCTATTATATTAAATCCAAATAGGTTTATTTGCTCAATATCATATTAAAAGTGAATTTATAATTGATCTTATTCTTCTATCTCTCATTTAATAACCATAATTAATTTTCTTCATCCAAGACTATTCTATTTATTTCGAATTTTCCAAAACTCTTGAAAGGTATTATCAGGATAAGATAACTAGATTAGTAAAAAAATACTTCTTTGGAAATTCCCTCTAATAAGGAAGGGGGTCAGGTCTTATGATTTAGCCTTGTGGATGAAAATATAGATAGTCTTTCAAATAATCTTCATCCTAAATTTAATTATCTGGAATCGTTCCTAATTTATAATTTTAAATTATGGACAAGTCAGCTATGCCGAGATCTGGAAAGTTTTGATTAAAGAAATCCCTAAATGATTAGCTTATAGGGTGTTCAATTATAGGCTCTATTTATTATTTTTTTTCTTCAACTGCCTGAGTTGGTCTCCTAAGCAAGAATGTGCTTTTCCTATTAGATCCGAAGGCTGATTTATGCGGATGATGCGGTATGCCCATAATTTTAGAGGATGTTCCTACCTTAATGTGAGGGGAACTCGCATCTATATGCTAAATAGATGTTAATAATCTCTTTGATTATTTTCTCTCTATGAAGGGAACCTATTCAACTGTATCTTTCACATAATCATCATAAAATTGTGATTTCAATTAATCTAAATCCTAATATGATGGATTTTCATGATAGCTCATCAATAAAGGGTTTAGTCTATTTTACTGATTTAAGGAATTTTCTCTGCTTCTATTCGGATTGCTTTGTTTTTCTTAAGGAGTGTCTTAAAAACTAGCATCGCTTTCAACTAGATTGATACTCGCCATATCATTCTGAAATATTGATTATTGTCCAATATAATAGAAGTCATCATCATATCTTGGTGGTTTAGTAAAGGTTATTAATTTTTTCATCAATCGAACATTCTCAAAATAGTTTATTCTATTTTATATGTATAGTTTTGTGTCAAAAAACTCATCAAGTGGATATTCTAATTCCTATATGTCAATAAGAGATATTATTTTATATCCTACTTCAGTTTTACATACTCTACTGTGTTGCTTTACGAAGGAAGTCAGCTTCTATATCAAAGAATATTATTATTAACTATAAGCTATTCCAGTAAATTCAATTTCTTGTAATTGATATTATTTAAAATAAAAGTCTAACATGCAGTCCAGAAAACTCATTTTGTCCCTTATAAATTATTTCTATATATCGTCTAAATATGAAATAAAGTTTGTAATTTTAAGAACAATTTGGTATGATCTTTAATAATTACTTAACTAGACTGATATTAGTAGAGATAGTCCCTTTGCAGCCAAATTATTTTACAATATTCGATAAATTTGTTATATTTACATTCTTAACTCCAAAGGTAGATTTTAATCAATTTAGGTTTATTCATCTTCATTTTATTTCACATTAAATGGAGAAAACACCCTATAGACAGGATTACTTATCATCCAATTAGAAAATGTTAAATCAAAAAGTAATTTATCAGCGAAAATTACTTCTGATGTTGGCATATAATACAGATCGGTTACCATTTAGACTATCTAATTAAATTTAATAATTTTATTACTCTCTTTTGCCTATTTATTGTCATATTCTCACTTTCGTTTTTGAAATCTTTTATTAGATTTCCGAATCCACCTCCTATAGGTTTTAGTCTTGATCCTGTTTCCCTTATTGATAGTCTCATTGAAGTTTTAATTCTATTACTATCCAAAAACTAGTTGTCTATATGTCCTATACTGAAATTAGTCTTAATTCTGGATGATGACTAATTACTTTTATGTCTTTTCTATTATTTGAAGTATTTTTTGAAAAATCTTATTATTTTGTTTGTGGCAGAATTTAATTCTTCCTTTGTATGATCTAATAGCAATTCTTAAATTATTGATAGTTATTATGAATCTTCAGTTATTTCAGATTATGCAACATTAAAAAGATTGTTTGTTTAAACTTACAATTATATTACTTGAGATTCTGTTTATAATTTTTCAGATTATTAGGTTTCAATTTTTAATTCCTATATTTCAATCTCCTTGTCTTTACTCTAATCTTATTAGGTGGCACTTTATTTTTGCTTTTACTCACTCTATTAAGATTCAGTCTTTATATTAAACAATTTCTACTATCTAACCTTTTATATTTATCTAATTAATTTATGTTTAGGATGTTCTTTAACTGGTTTTTACACAGGTTATGGCTATTCTACTTCAACTTCTTTAGGCTTTACAATATAATCGGATTTTATTTATGGACGATGAATCATCAAATCATTGAAGGAAGCTTTATATTCAGTATTCATTAAGTGTTCTCTAGAATAGTAAATCAATAATTACTTCAGCTCTTCTATTCTATCTGATCCTTGATAATATGATATCTTTTTAGAAGTAGGGGCAAGTGATAATCTAGGAGAAAATATTCTATCCTGCATCAATAGTTAAGAGTTTTCTATAATTTCACAATATAATTACAGTTATAAGTACTAGTGGCTCTTGATTACATTTAAGATGTTATCTTCTTCTTAATCTTATATTTGTTGAATTGTAGCTCTTTTTCAGGTTTCACATCAGATGTTGTTTATACTAGCTTTTATTCATATTCTTCCCTCATCTTTTTCACATATTCAGGCATCTAATATCTTGTTGATTGATGAGACAACTAACTAACTACTTATTAATAACTTTTAACTTATTCAATTATATGTCTCTATTTAGAATATAAACAATACATTAAAATCTTTATATTTCTTATTTACTACTTATTCTATATTCACGGTGTTTGATCGTTATATTTCTGCCTTAAATTTACCAAAATCTATTGGATCCTCCCCCATCAACATATCAAATTCCATTTTTTAACTTAGTCTTTAATATTTAAGGGTGCTTTTGATTGTTTTTGGATCATCTACTCCAAAAACTAGTTCGCTTATTTAGGAGGATTTATATAAATTTTTCAAAGCCTATTTATCAAACCCTACTTTTTATTATGATTTTCCTACATAGAATAATACTCTTGACAATATTGCATACCACTTTTTAAAATCAGTTAAAAATTCTTCTTTTGTTAATGTTTTAAGTTTTTCATAATTTATTCCCAACTTATTGAATATATCTATTAACTTTTAGCAATTCTCTAACATTTCATCCTTTCTCTTTATCATCTTACAATTTTCAACCAAATGAAATAGTATTTCAGCATACTTCTTAAAAACATCTTATTCATCATTTGCTTTCTTATTTAGTACGAACTTATCCATAAAGACTGTCACTTCTTTAAGGGTCATGTATGCTTTAAGAAACTGCATATTCTTCTCATAAAGTTATGCTAGATTGAGAACTGCATTCCCTCTTGCCATCAAAAATGGTGCCGAATAAAATATACTAGAACTTATAGTGATTGGAGTTGTTATCTGAATGTTTGTGATAATAATTACCTCCTTAGCTCTCATAAAAAATCCTTCTGCTTATGTTAGCTATTACTCTTTAAGAAATTATTATCCATCCTTTAGTAAACAATTAGCTAAATCAACGGCAGCCAATACGACTTAAGGGGATTCGAGTCCATTTTAGTGAAGTTATTGTAAGTAATGCCTCTCTAACCTTTGGAGGTTAATAAGTTATCCCTTTAACATTTTATATAATCGAAAAAAAAAATAATTAAAAGTTTATTTTTTTAAAAAAACAAAAAAAAAGTTTCAATGTTTTATTAAACTAGTACCCATGGCAGGTTCTAGTATAACTTTAAGTCAAGCATCGATCTCGGCTCTAAGATGCTCCCTGTGCTAAGTCCGTTTCGAGCTCAACCTAGCATATTGAGTCCTTCAGACAAATTATGTAAAGAAAAAAAAAAAAGAAATTAGCTGTCTAAAGGAAACATCTTACATCCAATCCAAGTGGATCTCTCGAAGATTTAAAGATAGGAAAGAAAACATACGAGATTGCTAATCAGTAAAGTTAAGCAATATGTGATGTGGAGGATATCATGTAAAGAAAGGTCAGAGTAAATGAATTCATGAAAAAGAGAAATGAGTAAAATTAACCATTATTATTAGAATCCCTGTTAAAGTTTTAGGTGATAAAATTTATGCATACCCCGAATTCGAGTCGGATTTTTTCAAACAAGACTTCGGTTTCATACCAGGATCAAATATTAAGAAAAGACCAAGATATCCGTACAAGATCTCGAAGAAATTTCATGGTTGATTATATCACTATTATTATTCATATATTGGGTATGTTTTTAAAATGTCCTCCCATTTAATAATATTATTTTAAACTCATTATTCTAAATAAATGAATCTATAAGACTTGAAACTTCTAATCATTCTGTTCATCTTTAAAATTATAAAATTTAAAGACATTTCAATCAATTCTACCCAATATAGATGACAGTTTGTATTGTTTTGTTGTAAATTTATTTCTGTTAAAATTTATTGAGTTCTTATTAAAATATCAATAGATTTATTATTAAAACTGTCAATAACATATTACTATAGCAGCAGTGTTCAAAAATAATCACAATACAGAGATTAATTTTGAAAAAGTGTATCTAAATTTATGATTTTAACTCTGTCAATCGTTAATAGATCACTTGATCTATTTATTAGTTATTTAAGTAGTTTACATCGGAGAAAGAACACAAAATAGATAAGAGAAGAAAATAAATTAAAAAAAATAATAGAATTATATCAGATATACAAAAAAAAATCTTAAATTTGATATTCTATTAATATTTTTAAATATCATGACCTATGTTAAAAATGAATAAACCAATAAATGGGAGGTGCATTTCACTCAACAACAACATGCATTGCTCGCAAGAGTGGAAGAATAAGAAAAGAAGCTAAAAGAATTATTAAAAAAGAAACTTGCTCTAAAAATTGATGTCAAACATAATGAAAAAGAAAATAGAAAGGATAAAAATGGAAATGACTCATTCCAAACAGTTAAACTCAGAGGAACAAATACAAAATTAAGGGACTAAATCATAATCATTCAATATTATCTCCGATTAATAAAAAACAAATGCCAGAGAGAAAATGAAGAAAACCCAAAGAAAAAATTCTTATATAAAGAAGAAGATGCAAAAGAGTGGAATTTAAACTCAAATACGGTAAAAAAATTGAGATTGAAAGCAACGAAGGAGTTTGAGAAATTTAATCAAGAGATGATAGACTTTGAATTGCCTGACTTTGAAGAAGAGTTATGATCTATCAATAATATGTAAAACAAAATACAAAATACAAAAAATACAATATGCATTATTTATCTTTTAAAATCAATACATTGAATAGGATAATAAAAAGGACGAATGGAGGACATCATCTAAAGAACAGTCAAAGTAAATGAATACATGTAAAAGATTAATGAGAATTAATCACTATTCTTAGAATCTCTGTTCAATTTTTAAGTGAAAATAAATTTATTCTAACCCTTGTATTCGGATATGAATATTTAAATATCAGGTTAGGGTCAAATATTAAGAAAAAGACCAAGATCTTCAAGAAATTTCATGGTTGATATATCACTCTTATTATTATTCATATATTGGGTATGTTTTTAAAATGTCTTCCCATTTAATAATGTTATTTGATAGTTAGAAGATGACATTTGGAACTTGATCGATCTTGATTGTAACTTGTTTAGTTGTCTCAATATCTCTCAATGTTACGATATCTTGGGTTAATGAGTCTCCATACACTGTCAGAGCAAATGGTATTCCTATCTCATCAGTCCTTGCATACCTAAATAATATAAATTATGATTATACTTTTTTCCTATCGTAACTCCTGATCCATCAGTCTTGCATGATATTCCCTATTTCTTCAATGATGATGCTATTAAAATTTTAATTAATATTACTGATTCTTTCTATTAAAGCATCATATTCCTCTGTTTGGATGACTGGGAGGATTGAAACTTTAACAGGAGCAATTTTAGGTGAAAACTTAAAGTAGGTTTTCTGTGGATCTTCCCTTTATCTGAATGAATGCTCTACGACTGCTTATAGTATTCTTCCTATTCCAAATGCAGGCTCAATTACATGAGGAACGTATTTTTCCTCCATAACATTAACAACTTTTTTGTCAAATTGGATCAAATTTTTATTTAAAACAAGCTTCAAGTCTTCAATTTAAAATTCTTTAGATTCATGTGTTTGGAAATGATCAAACAAATCTTACCTCTCTTCATCATTTAATGACTCAATGTGTTTCATTAATACTGTTCCATCCTTTTTTAACTCTTTTCCTATCTTAGCTTTATCAAGCTTGATGTCCACTACATTTCTTTACTCTGGCTATTTGAATTTTCTAGCTGCCTGTAATTTTTATCCTGTGGCATTTGAATGAGCAGTTAAATCGTATGCAGATCTGTCAGCTAATCCAACACACTCTACCCATCCACTTGATGTCTCTATCTCAGCATCCCAACAATCCTAACTATAGTGTGCCTTTTCATCATCTTAATGTTATCGGAATCTAATGTTATCCTTATTGATTCCAATTTCAACTAAATATAAATATGTTCTGATCATAAAATATGCCAATGTTTCATTTCCTACTATTCCCTTTTCTAAAGCAACTCCCATCTTGACAACTTCTTGATCTTAGAGTTATTTCTAATTTTGTTTAGATAGTAATGGTAATTCGAAATCTCGATATTTGTTAAATTTCTTGCATGATTTATCTAAAGGATCAACAAAATATTCAATTTCAGCCATCTAAAATTCCCTACATCTCAAAAGTTGTCCTCGAGGAGCTATTTCATTCCTGAATCCTAATCCTATTTGGGCTGCTCCAAATGGGAGTTTATATCCACTTTGTTCTAGTAATCTGGGGAAGTTTAAAAACATTCCTTGAGCTGTCTCAGGCCTTAAATAGGAAGGAATCTTAGTTGATGGACCTATTGAAGTTGGTAACATTAGATTGAATGGTTAAGGAGGAGTTAACTAATTTCACATTAAAATTTACTTCGTTTCCAGTTTCTGTAGCAACTATTTTATATTTAGCAATAACTTCTGATATTTTTGCTTCCTTGTATGAGTCAACATTCTTCAATATTACTTCGATTTCTTATTTTTCTTCCTCTGTTAATTTCTTATCTGTGGGTAATCTTTTTTCCAAAGTCTATTTTAACAATAATTTGTACTTCTGTAACAATCTTATCTGCTCTATATCCTTGGTTTGTCTTTGAATCTGTCACAAGTAAATCTGTGAATCTATCAACATGTCCTGATGCCTTAAGCACAGCCTCTGGGGTTAAGCAAGTTGCAGCTATTTCAAACATGTCATCTTCTATGATGAAATGTTCTCTCCAATACTGTTCAATATTATTCTTAATGGCACATCCCACAGGTCCATAATCGTATAGTCCTGCAATTCCTCCATAAATTGCAAATCCTGGTTAATAGATAAATCTTCTTTTTATGACTGTCTCTAAAGCATCCTTTCTCTTTAATAAGACCTAAGAATTAATGATGAATATACTTCTTTAGTTAATTCTTTTTGGAGCATGTGAAAATTTTTAATTATTTTTTATATCATAAATTTCCCTATAATGCATATATTTTATGTAAAAGAATATATAATAATTTCCAATCACAAATAATATCAAATATTTTATAAAGAAATATAAGTTTCATTATTTATAATAAATGATACTAAAAACAATAAGTTTGAGAGGAGGTGGTGCTTGTGGTGGTTTATCAAAAGAATAAACTGCTGCTAATGCAACAACTACTGCAAAGCCAGAGCTGTAAAGATAAAAAACAAAAAAATTACCATTTGTAGATATTGACGAATCAGAATTTATTAAAGAATTGCAAAGTTCTATTAATATTCTAAAATAATAAGGCTAAAAAAGCATATTAGAAACTGGTAACCTATCAAAGTAAGCCTTGCAATTTATTTATTTAAATGAACATATTTTACAAATGATCATAACAGACAAAAAAAAAGTAAGTTAAATCATAAATATTATTAACAGCAGTATTCATGATTTGTTAGTAACTACATTAAATCTCATTAAATAAGATACATTAATTATATGTTAGTTTTTATATGTCGTCTCTTTATTTTTAAGGATATCATTTACCTTTTAGCTCTTCAATGATTAAAGAGTTTTAGAGGAAAGTACACAAAAGGAATGGTAAAAGGATTTAGAAATGATTGAATAGGAAATAAAAATTGAGAAAATTTCTGGGTGCTATAAAAATCAAATCGACTATGAATTATTTATCATAGGATCAGTGATTTAAATTGTGCAAACAAACACTCAAGAAGGCACTCTTATCTTAAAGGATTTATTTTCTGGAGTCATAAAAGCTGTAATGAGTTTTCCATCCATATCCATAAATGATCAGATTAAAGATGCATTAGGTCGAGCAATTATTTATATGGTTTAGAAAAAAATTAAATCAGATATCATGGATAATTACACAATTATTTATGCAATCGAATCTTATAAATGGAAGTTTTATACCTAGACTGTTCAATAAATATTAAAAGGAGATTTAACCTTTGATGATGCAATTAATCAAGTAATAATTTTATTTCAGTAACTTAATGTTTAAAAAACCTGGTAAACTTTGTATTGCTGGATTAGAATGATTGAGTTTCTAATCACAAATTAAGGAAGAATTCTTATAGATCCTAAGAATGAATATCAAGCGGGATTGATTGAGAAATAAGTTATTATTCAGGATTAGAATAATGCTATCCTAAAAACAGAGAAAGCAATTTTATTAATTAAAGAAAATTAATAATTAATAAAAAAGGATTTCAAAGGATTTAGCGATTTCCCCATTTTTTATCAGGGTTTGATTATGGGAGAGTCTATCCTTCCTTAATTAGATTAGTATAAAACAAAAATTATAAATAAATTTAGTAAACAAGAGACAAACCCTATGAAATTGTTCATAAAATAAACCTATGAAGACTTCAAGATTGAGTTTAATAGGATAAAATAATTTGATTTAAACACAAGGTTTATTAAATTTCAAAATTAATGCTTGATTAAGACTGATATGAACTCATTAACTCTTGAATAAATTAATAAATTTTACGAGCCTAAACTTCCATAATTAGAAAAAATAATAGAGATAATGCATATTTAGTTGTATTTTTTTTAACATTCCCTCCTTTTTTACTCAGAAAATTTAGATCATGAAAAGAAGGATCCAATTCTCCAATAATTCAAATCACAAAAAAAGGATTTGATATAAAAAATTGATGAAATTACCAAATGTTTGAATGATATAATATAACTAAAACTTTCTATATCCACATTTATTTACTACACTGAATTTAATTAGAAGTACAATAGATATTTCTCAGACATGACATATATTAAAAATAAAATAATTGATTTCGAAAAGGCACTTAAGGATAAAAAATTACCTCAATTATACCAATTAGCAGAGTAACATTTAAATAATTTAAAATAATTGAAAACAGATTTGAATTACTTCACTTAATATGAAGAAGTGCTTAACTTGTTAAAATTAGAAAGCATAATGATACCTGTTGAGGAGTGGCTTAAATAAAGATAATCAATAATCAATTTTTTAATAGTTTAACAGAATAAAATTGATAATTCTACCGAAGAGCATAAATTATTAAAAATAGTATTATCTGAAGAAATTTGCTCCAATCTAAAGTAATTTTGTAAGATTGTAAATGCTTATAAAGATTTTAATAATCAAAAGATAAAATTTTAAATGATCCATAATTTAAGACAGAAAAAGAAAACAAAAAAAAAAAAGCTGCCAAACCAAAAATTATAGAAGTGGAAGTTGATTAATTAATAAAAGCTTACTAACTTATGAAACAAAATATATGTGATAAAAAAGTTTAATAAGACTGTATCGATCTTCATGATTTATATATTTTATATTAATCTAAGTCGAAAGAAATTGATGATAAATTTATCGATGAGGCAAAAAGGATGATTATAGATTTTATTGAGAATTAAGAATTCATCGATAAGGGAACCTTTTGTAGAAAAATGGAATAATTAATTAATTTCATTATTGAAAGGTTAGAAGATTCTAAAGATAAGATTTACTTAAAAAAAATAAAATAAAGATTTGAAACAATTGAAAGACGTTATTTTTCGGATCGAATTTTCAATCAAAATAATGAACTACAAGTTTTTAAGCAGAACGAATAACTTCAAGTGAGTAAAAAATAAGAGCTAAGATAATTTTATGTCATGAATTCTTATGATAAAGTAATGGATTTTTTAAGAAATGAAAAATAAAAAGAAAAGCGTTAGAAAATAAAGCTATAATAATAATAATAGTAATAGTAAGAAAAAGGGCTAGAAATAATTGAATTCTTCGAAGAAATACATTACATAGAATCACCAAATTATTTTGATCATGATTAAATGTAATTAGAATTAGATGCTGCAGTCCAATATTCAAGAGAATTTGGATATTTATCTCAATCACTTGTAATCAATTCTGACGGTAGGGATAGGCTATAGCTGTTGTGTTTGTAAGTTTACCAAGCAATGAAATAAGAAATACAGAAATATGATTAGGAATTAGATTTATCATTTTTGCTAAAAGCACAACACATTTACAATCAAATGTTCAATGATGATTGGAGAATCAGATAATGCATATTAAGAAGTTTATTAACTATTAATCTGTATTGTTGGAATCCAGAAATACAGCAATAAATAGATTATTAAATCCTCAAATTTAAGGTTTTCGAAACAGATAAGAAAGTTAATTAATTATTGAATGATAAGGAATATTAAAACTCTTTAACTGAAATGTACACAAAAACATGGATTTCATAGCAGGAGAAGATTCAAGATTTAATCAAATCAGAGATTTAAAATTTAAATTAATTATAAACACAGATCTAAAATTGCTCTGATATAAAGTAAAGACAATAATTATTATCAGATTATCACACTAATCAAATAAAAATATAAGAACAATTAAAAAATGTAGAAGATATTGGGGCAATTTTGGGGATATAAATAATATTTTTATAAGATTTGAAATTAGATTTAATAAGACTTGAAACCAAATTGGATTAGATCAGAGAAAATATAAATAATATTTAGATAGATATTTAATATCTAAGAGGGAAAAATATTTATCAAATGTTAGAGATTCGACAAAATAGAATATTATATTAAAAAACAATTTAGATGCTAAAAATATATACATCTCCTTGTATGTTAAGGAGTTCAATTATAAAAACAATAAAGAAAATTAAAGAACCTTATTGTATACTGAATAAATAGTAAGTGATGGTGAAATTAATGAGTTTATTTGGGGCACTAATGAAATAAAAACTACTCTACTTATACATGGATTGGCTGGGTGTGGTAATAGTACTTCAGCAAGAAAGGTAGAGGAATTTTTATGGTAATTCAATTAGACATAAAAACAGCTTTAATCCATGATCATACCCATAATTCCGATTGTTATCTCATTGCCATCCTTGTAGGATCCTGCTCATTATGCTTTAGAGCAAACTTTAAAATCCGATTCTTATAATTTTGATGATAAACAGATTTTAGAGTTAAAACAAGAAATCGATAATGAAAAAATTAGATTATTAATAATTTTAGATAGTTATGATGAACTCAAACCCTAATTTTAGATCAATTTGATTGATAGTAATAAATTCAATAAATGGAATTGTGAAAAAGATGAAGA
>VMTU01000133.1:2500-31311 GCA_016759055.1 Paramecium bursaria
CTAAGCAGCTGATTGTACTTATTATATAATATTATAAAAGAAAAGATTGTTGCACTTTTATCCATTCATTAAGATAAGGTGAGGAACTTGATGAATTCAATCTAAGTTTTAAAGAAAGAATGTGCATAGTTGAAGAAAATAGATCAAGGAAATAAGAGATCTGAACTTATAAGAACTTTAAATAAGGAGATTGCAGATTAAGAGGTGGTTATTTCTGCCCTCAAGGAATTAATAAATGATGAGGATCGTTGCACAAGAGCCATAGTAAAAAAGTTAAGTGAAGGTCCTCCATAAGTTAGAGCTAAAACTAGAGAGGAACTTAAAATTGATATTGCTAAACTGAAGGCAGACTTAGAAAAGGCAAAGAAGGATCTATAAAATAAGCGAGATTAAGAATAATAATTAGACAATATGAGCACTGCTTCTGATATATCAAAATTAGAAAAATAGAAGGAACAATCAGAATTGGAAAAGTATAGAAATGATGCCTTAAAAAATATTGAAGAAGTTGAATCATTATAGAAGCAGTTAAGAGATAAGGATGTTGAAATTGAAAGAATAAGCCAAGAATTGACTAGAATATAACATAAAACAAGTGATTTAAATATTCTTTAAAGAAAATATGATTTATTGCTTTAAAAAACATAAAAATTGGAAACCAAAGATTTGAACTAAGAATATAATTAAATTGAGAAAGAGGCTGAATCTGATAATTACAAAATATTTGCTATGGCTAAGATGGCCGAATTAAATACTAAAAACTCTACTTATTAATTGAAGATTGTAGAACTAACAAACAAGATAGAGCAATTTGAAAATAATGTCCAATAGTTATAATAAAAAATGAGTGTGTTAGAGGATTCCATAAATTCTAAAAATGCTTAAAAATAAAAAGATGATTAACTAATTTTAAAATTAAAGTAAATATTATAATCTATTATCAAGTTAATAAATAAAAACCCTTGAAAAGGAAAGAAGCGATTTGTTAGAATTGAAGAATAAATAAGAGGCTGAAAGTAAAGCCTAGATTGATTAATTGTAGAGAGATGTTGATAGATAATTAGAATTATTAGATACATTCCAAAGGTAGATTGAAGATTAAAAAATGTTATTAGAAGATAAGTAACTAAATGAATAATAAATTAAATTACAAGATCAAAGAGCTAAAACTGCTTAACAAAGGGAATATGAGAAGAGCATAAACAGGAACATATAGAAGGTTGGAATATAAGACACAAATAATAAATAATTATAGGATAAGATAAAATAATAATAACGGAAGTTCGAAGATGCTATTCATATGATGCATCAGAATTTTATGGATATGGATAAATCTTTATCTGAGGTAAGTTCTAATATAAATGGAATGGGTTTGTAAGAAGAATAATAGTAAAATTTAGATGATATTGATTCAAATATTTCCTAGTTTTAGAAATAGGATGAAGATCCATTTGATTTAGGATCTCATATCAACTAGGCAATAGATTAAGATGATATCGATTCAAATGTTTCCTCATTAGCTCCTAAAAAATCAGGAAATAAATTCACTAAATAGTAATCTTAAACATCATAAGATAACTAATCAATAAATTCATCAATTAAGAGTGTTGTATCAAATTCTTAAGCCTAATTCTCATAAGTCAGCTCAAATATTTCTAATATTAGTGCATCGTCATCAATGAGAAGAAAAGCATATAAATGATTATCAATATATATAATATTATTAACTTTTTTATATAAATTCATTCGTATCTTTCTAACAATCTTCTAATACTTTTAATGCACCCTTTTATTTTATTAAGGAGGAAAAATTATTTAATCCCGATTCATAATCAACCATCTTATTGAAAGAGATACTAGAATACTAAAGGAAATATTCTAAAGTTAGGAATGCTGTTTTGACAGGCTCGAATTCTGTTGAATTGGTGACATGAATTTAAACACCACCACAAATTGCATTAGCATGTTTTGAAAATGTTGGTGTGAAATATATGGGACGAAAGATCACACCTTTTAAATTTAATTTATTTAGATCTTTTGCTAATAACTCCGACTATACTTTAGGTCCACCAACTATTTCAAAAGGATGACTAGTATGACGATAATAATTACGTAGTTCCTCTGCCTTCGCTTAAATCTGTTCCTTCAAATAATCCGAATCCTGGATATACTATTGCTGTATCAATCGTTGGCATATTTGGACTTGGTAATATCTTGTTGAATAATTATATATACCCATTAGTATTTATTATTAGTATATGGAACAACTTTTATATTAACTTTGTTTGTCATCCACTCATTATTTATAAACAAGGCTAATTCTCCAACTGTAAGTCCGTATCTTTATGGCAACCCTAAGAATTGTCCAAATTTTCTCCCAACTAACCCTGCATCCATTTCATTTCTACATCCTTCAACCTTTCTTCCTAAAGGGTTAGGTACCTAATATTGTGGAGTGATAATACGTCAACAATAATAAATTGAATTCCTTTTTGTTAAGCAGCTTCCATACAGTAAGTCATAGTCCAAATATACGTATAAAATCTAGTTCCAACATCTCTTATATAATAAACCAACACATCAACATCAGATAGATCATCCTAAGTCGGCGCTTTTTTTGATCCATATAGAGATACAACCTTAACACCTGTGTAGGAGTCAATATAGTCATCAACAGCAACCCCTGCTTATTTGTCGCCTCTCAACCCATGTTCAGGTGAAAAGAATTTTCGAATATTGCAATACTACCCAATATTGTCTGTTATCATTGTGAGATCATCATCGACTCCAGTTGGATTCGTGATTAGGCCAACTCTTTTCCCCTATATTTCCTGAGCTAATTTTTTAAGTTATGGTGACACAAAAGCAGTCACAATCTATATAAATATAATTATCATATATGAAATAATCAGATAAATAGTTAAAGAAAGTGATACCTAAAGGCAAGCATTCCTTCGAGTGTGGAGGTACGGTATTAATAATAATTTTAATAAGGCTAGACTTTTGTAGTGGATGATAAATATGAATTTATCAAGTAAATTGGATAGGGAGCATATGGTGTAGTGTGTTCAGCATTGAACAAAAGAACTCAGACAAAAGTCGCAATCAAGAAGGTATTTCATAATATTAATTAATAAGGTTGGAAATGCTTTCGATGATCTAATAGATGCTAAAAGAATATTGCGTGAAATCAAATTACTAAGTAATATTTATATATCATATTAGAATTCTTTGATCATGAGAATATTATATCGTTGGTCGATATCCCTAGACCAGAAAATAAAGTAGGATATAATGATATTTACATCATTACTGATTTGATGGAAACAGATCTTCATCGAGTCATCTATTCTAAATAAGAACTAAGTGATGAACACATTCAATACTTTGCCTACTAAATACTAAGAGGATTATTATACATTCATTCAGCTAATGTCATTCACAGAGATTTAAAACCCAGCAACATACTTCTAAATAAAGATTGTGACTTGAAGATATGTGATCTCGGATTAGCTAGAGGCTATGAAAATGAGGAAGAATTCAAAACAGAATACGTAATAACCCGGTGGTATAGAGCACCAGAAGTTATTTTAAATGCCTCTGAATACTCAAAGGCTGTAGACATATATGCTGTAGGTTGCATCATAGCTGAATTACTTGGTCGTACACCATTATTCCCAGGAGAGGATTACCTAGATCAAGTTTAGAGAATTGTTTCAATATTAGGGTCTCCAACTGCCGATGATATGCAATACATTGGAAATCCTAATGCTATTAATTATATTAAGAGCCTTCCTAAGAGAACTAAACAATCATTCTCAACACTCTTTCCTAAAGCTAATCCCTTATTATTAGACTTATTAACTAAAATGATAACATTCAATCCTGATAAAAGATATACAATTGAATAATGTTTAGAACATGCTTACTTTGAAGGTCTACATAGTCCAGACGCTGAACCGAGATGTGACAGAATATTTGATTGGAGTTGGGATAATTTCGAGCCTAAGAAAGAGATATTGTAAAGAATGGTATATGAAGAATCTCTTAAGTTTAATCCCATCAAAATATGAACCCAAAAATATTATAAAATTAACAAAATCATTTCAAAAATATAATATCACAATATTTTTTTACTCCAAAATCCTTTATACTCACAAGTACAATCTTTGATTTCCTATTTTGTTTTTTCTAATGATTATTATATATTATGATGTTATGTTTTTAGAGTTGTCCAGACTACATTTTATCCTATTTGTTCATTATTATTATAATATTATTCACCTACTTATAATATATCCTCTAGGAATGGTTTTATATTTTCTTAAAAGGATTAGAAATGAGGTTTTAAATTATAAGTCTACAGGCATAAAAGTGAATGTATAAGCAAGCTTCTTAGCATATTAATGATTCTCAAACTAATTGGAGTAATTTCTATTTACTTAATCTACTCATCTACTTACTCTATGTGTTGATATATAATATCATTCTAAACTTATTTTTTTAATATTTCCTAGATTGAATTGAAATGAGGGAACAGTTAGCTAAATTATCCTTAGATTCGTTTATATTATTCTTCTACAACAATCAATAGAGGTTTGAGTTTCATAGGTTAAATATTAGTGGTTGTTATAAATTACTGCAACCTTAATGAAAGATTCTCTAATTGACTTAGCAACTCATAATCGATGAAATTCTATTTATTATTTACAAAGTACATATTATTATTTATTCTTATCGAGAGTTGCAATTATATTTGCTACACTTTGATCCAATTGGTGAAAAATTTCATTTATATTTTCCTTAGGTTGCTTTTTTTCAAATTACAACTAATTTTAATTCAATTATTAAGATTAGACATACATGAGACGCTCTAGCAGTAATTAACAATTAGTTTTAACTTTCATCAAATTTGGGCCTTCCTCATCCAGCATCTACAAAATTTAATTCAACTGTAAATATTTTGATTATTATTACTTAATTTTCTAACTCAAATTATATTGATCTTGTTTGTTGAACTAATATAGTCATGTTATTAATAGTATGCTATTTCTTTAAAACTGTATATGCCATTTATAGGAACCTTTTTTCTAAATAAGGAATTTAAGATTAAATTTTCAATTCAATCAGCCTTTATTATTATTTAATTACTTCTTATGTTCTAAAACCTAATTATTTAAATTTAATATGGTCTATTCCATCATTTTTATTTTATCCTGAAGTAATAAACATTCTTTTTACTTTTCCTTCATTTTCAAATTATGCTATTTCTCTAATTTCTATTTTAGATCTTCATATTTTTGCTCCTAATTTTCAACAACATCACTCTATTATATTTATTTCTAAATGGGCTTCTCCTTCTATTCTTATTTCGTTGGTGGTTTTGGAGGTTATTATGTTTTTTATTTTTTATCATCTGCAGCTTTTTTTATAAGTTGCTATGTATTAAGTGTTGAATTCTCTTATATAAAAGATTCCACCTTTTATTTTGTTACTGTCTTCTCATCCTTCTATTAAGATTATGATTTTCTGCTACTCATTATTTATAAAAATATATAATAATGAGAAAAATAACAATCAGAATGTTATGGCTTTGTACTTTTTGAGTTCTAATTATGATATAAACGTAAACAAAGCTGATAAATTCTTATTTTAAATAAATTTAAAAATCCATATCTTATTTCTATAAATAGATGCAACCTAGATCGAGAAATGTGGAATTGAATATAGAGAGATGTGTTTTTTTAATGTTTTTATGTATATTGAGACTCAAAGTAGCAACTATGAGTTGATCGAGGCGAGCTTCTCGCTATAATTATAGCAGTCAACGAGAGTTCTGTTTATTCTTACTTCGACATTCATTCGTGATTGAGAAATAGAACTTAGCACCTTATATTTTGCGCAACGCTTCGTGCAAAGAAGTTACATAACTTGTTCAGGTGCTGGTCTTTTTTTAGTCTTGTAGTAGTGAATGAGAGACTTAGCGCTTGAGTAGTTAATTTTGAGATCTTTGGCAACCTTAATGTTTAAAAATTTAAATGTTTCTTTACCTGCTTAATCTTCTTTCCTTATTAGAAGACCATCTCGAAAAGGAGCGATTGAGTTCGAATCGGTATCTTGTGGTACCTTTTCACACTAGTTTAAGTAGAATAATGAGCCTTCCTCTTTCTAGTTGAAACTTTATATTCTGAGGAGTCAGAATCATCGATTTAGTAATCACTGTCCATCATTGTAATTCCAGTTTTACTCATAATAATTTTTTTTTACTATTTTTTATATATATTTATGTTATATCATTATGGTGGCTTACGCATTTCTTTAATAAATCTATTAAATATGTCATCTTCATATTATTAAAGTTCTTATTTTGATTATGGTACGTATGTATGAGGATAATTAAGACCTGATTTGTAATTAAAAATACCATATTTAGCTATCTTATGAAGGGCAATTTCAAAATAATTAACTACCCTAGTAGCATCCTACCAACTCCTATTGACGTGAGCCCTATGTCCCAACGTAAATGGTTATGAAAGTTAATAAAATTGATCATTATATTGTAAGACCTTTTCAGGCACTCCTGCTGGAGGGTATTACAAAAATACTCTCCTCATTTCACTCATCAATTTATTATGAAGCCCATTTAAGAATCTCTCACCTTTATAATGATAAATAATTACCTACATACAATCTCAATAGAAATTGTTCCAATTCTGGTTCTGTCAAATCAGGCCTATAAGATGTGAATGAACTTCTAAAGTATCTGATATCCTATTCAGCATTTAGTGTTCGTGCATTTAATGCTATATTTCTCTCAGGATCAATAATTATTTCATTCTTGAAGTTTGGCCTGTCGTGAAGATAATTATTCATAAAAAATAATATTTCATTTTAGTATTTTAATTATATACTCCATCAAATTCTCTGTAGGCTCTTCAGGGGCCAAGAACATCCCATTAAATGACTCCTTATTAATCTGTTTCTTGTTTTTCAATGTTCCAATAATTGAATCTTCACAAGTTTTTGCTTGTGATGGTTGAAATAAATTATTCACTCTCTTTTTTTTCTTATTTTGCTCACCCTTATATTTAAATATTAAATACATTTTGATCTTCATTCAAGTGCTATTTTTACTATTCTTCATTTAGCTTTACTTATCTTTATTACTCCTTATCCTACAAATAATCCTTATACATGTTGTTCCAGATAATCTTCTTTTAATCACTTTCTTCCTTAGTTAAAATGAATTCTCTTTATTCATCTCCATCCAAATCTGACAACTCCTCATTATATTCTATTCTCTTAACTGATTTTTCTTTTATATCTAAAGTCAATATTGGAGATTATATTTTTGGTTCCTATTATATTATTTCAGGCTTCTTTTTTATGATTTCTATCATTTTCAACGCCTTCTTCATTGTTTATTCCTCATATTCTTTAATTTTTTCAGGATCCTCAAGCATTTTCATTTTTTCCTTCTCCTAAATTCTTGCTCTCGTAAAAGCAGGAGGATCATTAAATTCCCCTGGCACTTCTGTCTCTATATTTTAGATCTATTCGAATTACTCCCTTGTAAGTTATGATAATCCAGTTTGATTGAATTCAACCAGCCTCTTTCGAATAGTCTCATCACAAACTTGAACAGTTTTACATATGGTTGCTGTAGATAATTTTTCACCATGAAAACGAGATGAAATCAATAAGGCTGCTCCACATATCGATGAAGGCCTTCTACCATATGAGATCCAATCCAACATCATCCGTTTTACCAGTTTTTTGGCTGTTTCAATGATTTAAAATTATTTATCCTTGAACTCCAACGCTCTAACAAACTTGGGAATGTATATTGATGGATCTATGAATTAAAAATTCTAAGAGAGCAAAATATTATCTTTATTTTCTTCTAATTTTAAAAATCTTAATAGCTTTAAATAACATCTAGCCAGTTTGATAACACTACATTAGGGTATTTTGTCAGAAATATCGATCAATAGATATGGTGCTTGCTTGCATCTAAATCCAAAGTATAATGCTTATTTATGAAAGAATTATATTACCTGCGCCTGCATATATTTTTAAGAATAGCAACTTTTTGTTAATCTAGAATGCTAGTTTAAGTAGTCTTTTGGCGATTTCAAATGATTCAAAATATTCATAATCAACTTCTAATTCTTATTTAAGAAGATCCAGTGTTCCTTGGATATTTTCCTCAAATTGTGAATTCTATGTCATATGGGTTTATTAAAATGTTCCCCCTCCATTCTCCATGAAGGTTAATTCATTTTAAAATTGAGTTTGTTTAAATGTTTTTCCACATTGATGGCATGGCTCACCATGCTGTCTATAGTATTCGCACTAATTACAATCCATAATTGTTTTTAACAAAAATAATAATAAAACCTATTTAATGGAAAGTATAAGGCCATTTGTTTTGAGGAGAGTAGGGGGGAATTCTCTTGTGCCTCCTGATTCGGAGGAATACAATGAATAGGTTGAATAGAGAATTAGTTTTGTATAAAGTTCCAATATATTTGTTGTGGTAATTATGAATAATAATTTATTGAGTGCATGCTGTCCTATTAATGCATAAGATATTTATATTACTTTTACTACTATATAACAAAGTGTCCTGTGTATGCATATTTATGTATGGTCATAATTGCTGCTAATGGATTATGGATCCTAACAGCAGGATTTGGATTTTTAAGTATTAACAGCAGAGCACTTACAGATTTAAGTAGATACTATTGTTTGATGTGGATTGTAATATTTTCACGATTAGTTGCATATTTCCTAGTATGGGCCCTCATGAAAGGATATAGTCTTGATAATATTAAGAATAAATAGATAGACGTCAAGAAGGATGCCAGTTGTGCAACCCAATACTAGGGAGGATTGATGATGTTTCAAGCAATAGTTGAAACAGTATTTATTGGGATTAATATTTACTTCATCATATAAATTAGATCCTACTTAATATGTTTTAAAATTATATTTATATAGAATACGAAGACAATTTTAAAAAGAAGTTAAAGAAATGGAATGTATAAGCATCTTTAGTATGATATATTTTTAAATAATAAAAAATCATCCCATTAACAATTTATAAGATGTGAAGTCTAAATCTTTATCTATTATCTTTGTTACATCTATAGTCTCAAATACTTTCTGTGGATTTTTATTCTCACTTATTGATTCCCATTTGGAATTCAAATTTTCACTTTGTTCAAAAATTTTCTATACTGATTGTTGTGTTATTAATTGTTCATCCCCTAAGAATTCGAACATTAACTATAGTTATTTCTAATAGTCTTTTGGTTATAATGATATTGCAATAAATTCAAAGTAATCCAAACAGTCATTATCATTTACATCAATATACTGCCAATACTATTTTAATTCAACTTTTGTTATCTTCAAATAAGTGGCTAATTCCTCAATTGTTATCAATCCTGTTTATGATGAATTTATATGAGAGAATAGTATTTTCTGATTCTTCAAATCATTGAAATCTAGTTATGTTGAGAGATATAATAACGAGAGTCTCTTAAGTGGATGATATCTGCACCAATTCTATATAGTGTTTAGTGAAATAACTCTTGGATAATCTTATGAAAACTTTTAGATGAATCCCTCAAGTAGTTGGTGATTTAGTAATTGGCTTGAACTTAATCGTTGTTCAGCGGGGCAAATATGGAGTTTTATGAAATCTTTAATATCTTAAGATATTTGAGCCCATTCATCTCCTTGAATATTTATAATAAATTTACCTTCGAATTACAAATTACCAGATTTGATTTCTGTTAAAATTTCTTTTTCGTTCTCTCCATAAAAAGGTGGATATCCGCATAAAATCACGTATAGAATCACACCAGCTGACCAAATGTCGCATTTGTTATCATATGATCCTTCTAGAACTTCAGGAGCAACATAATATGCCTTTTTTATAAAAAAAATGATACTGTTCCACTTTTCGTCTTAAGTTTGCCATCTAGTCGTTTAGCAATACCAAAATCAATCACATTCAGTGTATTCAGGTCATTTTTTGTATGAAACAAGAAGTTTTCAGGCTTTAAATCTAGACTTTAGGGATAAAAATAATTACCCCTATGCACAATATTGAAACCCTAGTAGTAATTAACAGCCCTCATGAATTGAAGGTAAATTTTAAATGATTCATCCACTGTCATATTTCCCTTTTCGAGCACTTTATCAAATACATCACCACCCTAACAAATTCTATATTTATATTTTTTAATTATATACTCTAACACCATGTACAAATTTTCATTATCTTCGAAGGTTTCGAACAATCTCAACACATTGGGATGATCCTAAATATTGATATATGTAGTACCATTTACTCCATTATTGTAATTTCATTCATCAATCTCTCTTTGTATTTTATAATCCCCTTATTGATGACTTTAACAGCTCTCACTTACTTAGTTACTCGATGGGTGGCTCTGTAGACCTTACCGTAAGCACCTTATCCAATTTTCTAAAAAATAAGTTAAAAAATTCATATTCTTACATCCTTATTCTCATACTGATAGCATGCCTAGATCGAATTGAAGTTCTTTTTAATGAGTGAAGCTTTATGAATATGAAATATCACATTATTTTGATCCATTTTTATTTTAAATTTAGCAAAATTATGATTCGAATAAAATAAATTAAAAGTAGCAATAACCTTAGCATTTATTTCAGAAGAAATTAAATAAATGAAATAATTTTATATATTATATAGTAGATGTCAAACTTAAAATCTTCATTTACAGAATTCTTGATATTAATATTTCAATATAATTATTATAATATCTCAAAACTTTCTTTTTTTAGATTATTTAGTATCTTCTTAATGAAGGCATAACTTTTAATATTACTTTAAGATTCTCTTGATGGCACATTTAATTTCAGAAGGAATATCATTCATGTAATATCCAGTTATGAGAATTTTATATAGTCGTCCACTAAGTTGTCTTAATAATACATAGGATGCCTTAAATTTAGTTTTTCAATACTTTTTAAAAAAAGTGCCCAAGTGATTCTATCATCAATTTATAAAGAGTATTTATTCTCTTACTCAAGATAAGCTCACATTTAGAGAGATAGTTATACTGAATAAGTTTCTCACATGACCTTGTATCTAGACTCTTGACACTTGCAAGCATAATCTGATAACACTATTTTATTTAGAATGATTAGATACTTCTTTTTCTTTATCTTCTATTACTACACTCAATAGAAGCATTAACTCGTGATAATTTACCACACTTTATCCAGATAATACGATTAATAATTCAAGTGTTATTTATTTTAGATCTCCATTTTTATCTTTTAGCATTTATGTAGCTACCTACAATATTTTAGTTGAAAGAATTCTTATCTTTGAGTCTTAGCTAAACCTTGCTAAGGCTATAAGGATATTTATAGCCAATCTTCTAATATTAATACTTATTTCCATATTCTAAATGCAACTAACAAGTTAAGATTCAATTTAGCACTATTCAATCATTTAAGCGCCTTCAGTCAAAAGGGAAAAGGCTTACAAAACCTCCAAAATTTGTGGGAAATGGGACAAACCAGAAACAAACATTAATGATGCACAAAGCGCTGGTGTAGCGATATGAATGTGTTTCTAATCTCTTTCATAATTGATTAAATCTACTAAATTTAAGATACAGCCATAAAATTTCATTCCCTTTTTCTAAGAATAACTAAATTAAGCTAACTCCACAAAAAGATGAGACAATTCAATATTAGAGTTAATATTCAATATATTTTTTTCGAATAGAAATTTTTTTGTTAGAACACCCAAATTAAAGGAAATCTCATAGATTTTATACTATTTCAGTTTCTAGAACTGATTTATTATTTTCAAGCTAAGATATTTGCATGAATTATTAAAAAGCACCAATATATGTAGTGCAAGTTTAATATGATGAAATGTCCATCTTTATTTTGCTACCTATATAAAGGTTGGAATCAGATTCATATTTTCCATAAAAATTTACCAATCAACATCTTAATTTTCCTCATTTTCTGATAAATCATCAACTTAGAGAATTTGCTTATTTTTAAAATAAATACATTTTTTAATTGCATTTTCATGGCTTCTAAGCCTGTATAAATTTGTAGATAATCTTCTGATTACAATAATTCAAGTATATTGTCGCGGTTTGACAAAATTACGTTGGAAGTGAGGGATCTAACATGATTCTCAAATTGTTAGTCCTCATTATACCTTACCTCTTTAATAAATTTGTAATCATTCATTTTAAGATAAAAAAATAATATTAAATTTGTCGTAATTCGATAATATAATTATATAATCATCTCAATATTGTTTCATCTTATTTTTAATTCTTTTATTACCAATAATTGTATATCTCATACAGGAATTCTATTGAATGATTAAAATTTAGAAGAGATTATTTGATATAAAATTATTATAAATTCCTTAACTAATGAATACACCCAAAGAACTGATAGTAATATTTATCTTATAGAATATAGAGATAATTTGACATAAAGGATTTAGATAATTACCTCGTCTGCTCAGTTTGCGATGGCTATTACAGATATGCTCATACTCTCTCTGAATGTGGACACTCATGTATAATAAATATTATCCTTCCAATAGTTTGCTATGTTTGCATTAAATAATTATAGGCTTGCTCCAAGTGTGGAAAATCGCTAAGCAATACAACAATTAGAAAGGATCCTTATCTATAAAATATTGTTGATTTAGTACATCCTTAATTTAGTAAAGAGGATTAAATGCTGGTTCAACGAATGAAAACTTTATTTCCAGGTTTAGTTGATGATTAAGGGCTTGAAAATCTGTTAGAGGAGAAAGAACATGGCTATGAGAAAAAAAAGAAGAGGATGGCTTAAGATTCCTTAGTTTCAATTATACAAAATTCACTAGGAGCAAATTGGGAAGACTTCAAGGTGAATATCTAGGATGAGAAAGCATACAACAAATACCTATAGAAATTAGGGAAAGGGAAGATTGAAGTCGAACAGGTTGAAAACCATAAGATTACTCTCAGGGGAATGACAGATTAGGATACGAAGATAGCAAAAATTGGCTATTAAATCAAATACAGAGAAAAGGATTTCTCAAGAATGAGAAATTTTGTCTTTAAACAAATTAAAATAGAAGAATGCAGCAATTTAATTAATGTTAACTAGGCAAAAGTAGAAAATGTATTAATAAATCAATTATCATAGATTAAACTTTATCACTAAGGAAGAGAGCTAAAAGACAGTGATCCTATCACAAAACTATATGAAATAACTAAACAGGAGATTATCGTTAGATACGATATATAATTTAAGAAATGAAGCTAAATTAATTATTTATTTTAACAATTTGATTATTATTAGTTATTATCTTAATTTGTAGTGTTAAATGCAAAATGCTCAATTATTTGATTAAGATAAAGCCATTAAAGCCATCAACAAATAATCATAGCCATATATTTAATTTTGTGAGATCTAGAACATAATAGTAGCCCCACCTCAGGCCCTGCCTTGAAGAAATTTGTTGATCACAATTTGAGATATTTAAATAGAGTGTGCATGAATATGCTTAATTATATTGGCATAGATAGCTAACATCTGTGGCTATTGACTATGCTAAACAGCTTCAATATTTTAAAGGGCCCGTTCAATATTATGGCTATAGAGATAAGATTACAGAAGAAAATCTAAATTATCTTGATGACATTTAATATGTTGAAGCAATCACAATTGATATTCCAATAATATAGAAGGTTGTGACTTAAGAAGATATGAAGAGAAAGGATGAAATGAGATAGAAAATGAGAATCAGATTGTTGGAATCCGTTCAATAAGGAAATGCTAGGAAAAAGGCTATTCAAGAGGAAAATTTGAGATAATTAGAAGCAGAATATGAAAAGACTCCAAGTGACTCTTTGAAAAGAAAAATATTAAATATTCAAGTAAAATTGGGAATGGTAGAAAAAGATGCAATAGAATAACTCAAATATAATTTGTTGAATACTCCTGATGATAAACTTACGCCTTCTTAATTGAATATAAAGAGATATTAAAAAATGTTGTTTGATTAGGCAGCGGCAAAAAAGCAAAAGAATTAAGAGTTTAAGAAAAAGTAAGAAGAAGCGAGAAAATTCAAATTAGAAGAACCTGAAAAATATTTGGAGGTTCAAAATCAAAAAGTTTAAACTCTTTTACTTCTGGTGCTATTTATTTTATATTGTATTTAATTATACATAAAAATTAAGGAATCACAAAATTGCCAATATATGTATAATCAAACAGTAATTTTGGTAATTCTATTTATAATTTATAAGTATCTCTAATTGAATTTAGTTTGAAGTCCTAGTATTTTGTTATTAATAATTATTGTATCAATAATGTTAAATATATTTATATTTAAGAGAAATTATTATTTTAATTTCCTTTTGAAAATGCTAATTCAATTGGTCATAATACTTTCATCAATTTTTACAACAAGCTTATCTCAAGGGGTAAAATAAATTCCTAATCTATGTTAAACATACACTTGTGCTCAAAAAGGATATTATGTAAGTGTTGATAACAATTGTACATGCACATAATGTATTGTGGGTTGTTAGGAGTGTATTAATGGAAAAAGTTGTTCGATATGTAAGGATGGAACAACATTTTATGCAGGAATTCTATCTGAATTGGATTCAGGACCTAAATGTATCTCCTTTGATGAACTTTATTCTATTTTCAAATTATATGGGATACCTGTAGGATGTTCAATTTCTAGCAATAGTTAATGTGTTTAATGAATTTATTATTGCTAAAATCAATTTAAAATATTTAATATAATCATGATAGACACTTGTGTTTTCATAATCTCTGGATACAATTTTAAATTATTAAATTTCTTCAAATATTTATTGATAAATTGATCCCTTCACAACAGGGACATATATTAATTATTTATTATAATTTTTAAATGAATTTTTTAGTGCTCATCTTAATAGCAAATACATTATTTTGCTTTACTAATGCTGATATAAAGCCTATCGCTAATTTATGTTCGAATTATACATCTCCAGCTAAAGGATACTACGTTGATCCATAAGGTAATTGTGCAATAACTCCTTGTTCTTATGGATGTCTACAATGCACAGGTTGGAATACTTGTAATGAATGTTAACCAGGTACTGTTTTTTTCTCGGGTGTATTGTTTGGATTTGGAGCAGGTATAAGATGCATCAATGAATTTGAAAAAAACATATTGATAAATATGAAGTGAATAATTTTTATTCTATTAGAAAGATTATCACAATATTCATATAATTAAACTTTTCTCTCTTAATGACCCTTCGATTTGAAATCTTCCCCATTTCCTTCATCTTTTATAATAATAAAGATAAAATTTATATAACATATGTTAGCAAAAACAAATTATTTCCTTTTGTTTTTAGTCATTTTAGATTTATCCTAAACCCAGCCTGTCATATAAGTTACTCAATAATGTGATACTAAATAATATGTTCCTGATGGATATCTTGTTACTTATCCGGATTGTTTTATAGTTCGTTGTATATAGGGCTGCAAAAAATGTTACAATCCTCTTAGCTGTACTGAATGTTTACCAGGATTGATTTACTTTGGTGGAGGACTAAAGGTAAAGGATTTTTTAGGATGCATAACTGAATGGGAAAGAGATATCTTAATCAAATACTATGCTTAATAGAGAATTCAATTATGATTATTCTAATACCAATAAGATTTCAATTATTTGTCTTTATAGAACGATTTGATGCATCAAAATAATTATTCTATTTCAAAATTTATGATTATATGGATCCAATAATCCTCCTCCTTTATTATTAATTTCCCATTAGATATTAAATAATTAGATTAATGTACAAGGGCACTTATAGTTTATTACTCTTAATTATGCTGGTTAATCAAATAAACTCTTAACCTCCACTTTAGGTTTCTTATTGTTAGTCCTTCACTAATCCAGATGGATATTTCAAGAACGAAAAAACCTGTATGCTATAATAATGTATGATCGGATGTAAAAAATGTAATAATGGATTAAGTTGCTTTGAATGCTTTCCAGATCTAGTTTATTATGGTGGGGGATTGATGAACAAGACAACGCCCATGTGTATTAGTTACTGGGAAAGAGACATATTGATTAAAAGCTATACAAATGATTATTGATAATTTATATTGCAATTATTATATAGAATTTATGATTATAAAATTTTATAATAATCACTTAATCAGGCTTTAGGTTAGTATTAATATTTCTGAATTAGCACATATTTCCTATCTTTCTTAAACTTATCCTACTATGGAGAATCTTCTTTAGTTAGTCATCCTTAGAAGACGATCATGCTCGAATGGAGGAAAGGATAGTTTTGGTTAGCCATTCTTCTTTGAAGCATATAAATGAATCGAGCTTGAACTGATTTATATTTTTTATGATATATTTTCTATAGCTTAACTAACTGTGGCATTTAGTTCCATCCTAATCTTGAAAGCAACACCATTATAAAATATTTCATAATCTCTAGACATTAATATAAATAATTAAAATATGAGAGAGTAATAATAAATTATAAATAGAGTGCTCAACAAGAAATAAGATTACTTTACTGCAAACTAGGAGTATTTTATATCTTTCTAACACTGGATGTAATTTGTTCAACCTTTGTCGAACCTATATTGGACAAAAATGTGTAATATGGTGTGGCAATTGGTGCTACAAATGTATACATCATATCAGCAATTCAAATAATAATAACAGTCATTATATTTATAATGTTTTGCACGCTATTATGGTAAACCTAATAGTTGAAATTTGGAAAAATACGAACACTAATAATGTAGTTTTTAAAATATTTTATAGGGATTTCAAATATGAGTTCATTGTTAATATACTTATGATCATAATAGTAATAGTGGAAAGGTTGATATAATTTTTTTAATTGCCATCAGATACAAGCGCTAAAGGAAATGCATAGGTTCTGCTAATTAAGAATATATGGAAAGACAATACTTTGTACCTAATACTCTTTTTAGTGAGGTTTTATATTTATAAATATTATTAGATATGTAATGAGGCCATTTTATTTATGTACCATGTTAAATGGATCTATGAAGGTGCTCCGACCCGAATATCATAAGAGAGATGTTGCAATTTTAATGGATTGATTTTATAAAAAATTAAATAAAAATGCTCTGCTAATCGCAAAAATCGAGTTTTAAAATCTAAGACTCGATCTATCAATTTAAAGGCTATAAAAAGGGTGTTCTTTTCAAAGATGTAGTGAACATATATGTTTGTTAATAATCAATTGTAATTGAAAAAGTATATCATATAATAAACATCAGTGTGACAAAATCGATTTAATGTTAACAAACAGAATTAGTTTTAAGTACTTAGATAGACGACTTGTATCGTTCTGTTACTAAAAGAATAATAAAGTAAGTGAAATATATGCAAATCACACTGAACTTTAGAAAATGCTAGATCTCATTAGTTGTAAAATAGCTTTTGCCTCAATAAAATTTCATTATGAAGCAATCGCAGTAATCGGAAAAGGGAGTAGTTCAAGTGTTTTTACTGTTAAAGAAATACCATCGGGACGTCTTTTCGCTTCAAAATCTATATTAAAAACATATTTGAATAAAGAGCCATTTGGATATGTATAAATATTAAACATTATAGGATGCATTTTATTAAGAAGTCGCGATCTTAAATCAACTTAAGGGTGATAGCTTTATGTAATTGCATAGAGTTTATGAAAGTAAAACAAATTACTATCTAATACTTGATCTCATAAATGGTGATACACTACAATAAGTAATTAATCAAAGAAAACAATTAAACAAACACTTCACTAGCGATGAGATCCAAATTATAATGAAATAATTATTTAGAATAGTTTCTGAATTGCATTCTATGAAGATAATGCATAGAGATCTTAAACCATCAAATATTATGTTTATGGGGAACGATTTCAGAGGACTGAGGGTAGTTGATTTTGGACTTGCTTAAAAAGTTAACGAACCCATGATTTTTAGGAGATGCGGCACTCCTGGATATGTAGCTCCAGAAATTTTTTCATCAGATTATTATAATTAATAATGTGATATTTTTAGCTTAGGCTGTATTTTATATAGACTCACATCGGGACTAAATATATTTGATGGCAAGGATCAGGATGAAATACTGAAGGCTAATCGCAAGTTTTAGATCTCTCTATAAGTGAAGGATCAGAAACTTCAACATTTCCTTGAAGGTATGTTGAGATTTGATCCTCAAACAAGACTCACAGCTGAGGAATGTTTGAATCACGAATATCTGAATGGATTCATTACAGATAGGCAAAATTTTGTTGGTATTGATGAAAAACTTGAGAGTGATGACAGCAAGTTAGTTCCGGAATCATACTAACCTAGTTTTATATAGAGAGTCTCAAAAACCTCATAGAAAACTATTTTTTCTTAATATAATCTATCTAATCCTTCTACACTAAGGAGGTTTATGATGTAGTAAAAAAATATAAATTATGAATATGTTTAAATATAAGGAAGCCATAATCTCTTTTGTACAATTTAGATCTATAATTAGATGAACAATTGTAAGTTCATTCATCCTAAACTTCAAAACTTTGGTGACCTCTGCACAGGAGCAGCGATTGCTCAGCTAATATTCTACTTGATTGATCAAGAGCCAAATATAGAATTCGAAGAATTACACAACTGGACAGTCAGATTAAACATGCTTAAGAAGTCCTGGGGTATTCTAGCTATAGATATATAAAATTTTAGCATTGATCGAATCATAAATATTGGAATAAGAAAAACCGAATTTTTTGGGAATCGCTAAGAATCAAGACGAGTAATGTGCATTAGATTTAGTAAATTATACCATCAATATAAAATATTAGATTCAAAGATTGTTTTATGGTGTTCTGCATTCAGATCTTAAGGATAGATTTGTACCCGAGATGATGAAACTTGATCACGAGCTTCAAATGACACTCATTTAAATGATAGAGGAGTGCATGCCATAAAACGAATAGCATTTGGATAAAATTTAAAGAGATGATATGGTTGTAAATAAGATTGAAGAGATGGAATAGGAAAACATTAAATTGTAATAAGAGATAGTAACTCTGAAATAAGTTGCTGAGATAGAAAAATCGGGTTTGTAGACAAAAATAGATAATTTGACTCAAGAAAACGAAAATCTATAAAGAATTGTAAAATAGCAAAGCGATGAAATAAATAACATTTATGATGTAGTTTCGGTATAATCAATAGAGGAACTCTAAGAATGTTTCAATTCACGAAATTTAGAGATAAGATAACTTTAGACCATTAATCAATAATTGAGATAGGACATCAAATAGGGTCAGGTAGTTAATGATGAGATAGTGAAGGACTTGAGAAAATAGATAGATTCACTGTAAAGAAAAACTCAGAAAATGAGCTAGGTGGAGAAATATGCTGAATAAATGAAAACTTCATATCAAGACTCCCAGTAGGAAAACATCCGATTGAGGGAGGTTGAGAAGCAAAACATCAAGATGAAAGAATTAAACTAAGAACTAACCAATAAACTAACACAGTTATAGTAAAAGTTGGATCAATAGAAGACAATTTACAAGAAAGCAATTGAGTAGTAAAACTAGACGGACTTTGAAATGTAGAAAATTAGATCTGATTTTGAATCAACCTAAAGATAGCTAAAGAGGAGAGATCAAGAGTTGTTTAAACTAAAATCAGAATTACGCGAGGTCGAGGGAATGTTCCATAAGACAGAACATTCTCAATATGAAAATAGTTCCTACACATAGATGGTGATGATAGGAGAAATATTAGTGGAATATTTTCCCCTAAAAGAAATTTGGGTTTGGAACTTTCACAGCTGATCTCTAAATCTCAGTGTTTCGAGAATAATGAATAAAAGTTGAAACATGAGGTTCATACCTAGACTGATATTTATGTTGTTGAGAAAGTGTAAATTAAAGAACCAGTATTAGATGAGGATTTCTATTAATCACAAATCGATTTTTGGAAAACCAAATGTAATGACCTGGTTATCTAAAAGTCATAACTTGAGGAGGCTAATAAACTATAGTAGGAGGACAAACATGAATTGCAATAGAGAGTAGAACAATTTTTTGCAGAGTAAAACAAGTACGAGATAGAGTTATAGCAAGCGAAGGACGTTATAAACCAATATCTTGAAGTATATTCTCATTTTATATAAAAAAGGATATAGAGAATTAGAAAAAGGTGGAGAGTAAATTGGGTTAGGAGAACGTTTAACTCAAGCAATGCTATGATGAGGTACTGAAAAAGATGAAATCTCTTGAGGATAATGGAACGAAAAAGAAGAAAGTTCCACCATCTTAGAATTAGATATAGAGCAAATAGATAGAGATCGTGAAGCGAAACTATGAAGAGTAACTATAAGAGAAATAATAACTACTATTATTGCTTTATAGCTCCTTCACAGACGTAATAATAAATTATAATGTTAACTAAATCTTATGATGAATTATTTCATTGCAAACTCTTCAAAAAGAAGTTCATAGGCCAAGCTGTAAGATATGTTTATGTCTTCGAAACACACATGGTCATCAACAAAGTATTAATTTCTTATCTACGAAAAAGGAACCCAATAAAAAAAAGACAGATCGAGTATTCCAACCCAGTCATACTAAGAGAGTTATTTGGAAATATACTACAGAGAAACCAAATAAATTGAGAGCCCTAGCCCTAGACTCCAATGATTAGCTAAATGAGTACATAGGAGATGAAGGAGTTCTTTAGGAGCTTAAAAATTATCTAAAAAAATTGTTCTTTTAGGCAAGAGTCTAAGACGAATATCTTGCGTTATAAGTGATAGGTTAGGGGAACTATGCGTTGGTAATTATATATATATTATCTATTTTTTTTCATTACAATAAACAGGTTCTAGAACTAAAACATCTTCATTCAGATCGAAAATATGCTGCAAAATGTATCGATAAGAAAAAATTGGACACAATTGAAAATGGGATGGTAAAAACTATTTAAAATTTTTTTTAGGATTCGGTTATTAATGAGATACTAATTATGAGGCAACTAGGTAATTACAATAGAGTTGTCAACCTTCATGAAGTCTATGAAGGTGATAACAATATATATTTAATCATGGATCTCGCTGAAGGTGGTTCCCTTTACAGTGAGATGAAGAACAAAAATAACTTATACAGCAGAGGGAGTGTACAATTGGTAATTTTTATAATTTACATAATAGATTATGAGATAGATACTAGATGGACTTAATTATATGCATTCAAAGAATATTATGCATAGAGACCTTAAACCAGAAAATATACTTTTCATTTAAAAAGATGACATTAGCACATTAAAAATTGCTGATTTCGGATTGGCTGCTATACAAGATAACTACCCATACTTATATCCCAAGTGTGGTACTCCAGGATTCGTGGCTCCTGAAATTGCCAACCTAGTTGATAAATAATCCCAGTATTCACTCAAATGCGATATATTCTCAGCTGGTGTCATATTCCATATATTACTCCTTGGCGAAGGATTATTTAATGGTCATGGCCATGTTGAAATTTTAAGACAAAATAAATAATGCATCATCGAATCTAATCATAAAAGATACTCTAAAATTGATTCTGACGCAAGAGATTTATTGTAATTATTTTATTTTTACAAAAGATTTAAAATGATTGATAAGGATCCATTAAAAAGATATTCTGCATTACAGTGTTTGGATCATCCCTACTTCTATGCAGATGAAGCTCCTCCATTAGTTAAGTATAATTTTTTTAATAAATTAGATAACATTCCAGTCCCATGAAGGAGGAGTATGATAAAAATATGTTTGCCCCAGAATCTCCATCTGTAATACTATAGAGAAGGAACAGCAAAAGGGAATCATTAGTTACTAGAACTCCTCTCTATGCACCTCGTACATCATAACCATTGCTGTTAAATGCATAAGAGATCATCCAAGAGAATGAAATAAGTAGATTCTCACTAGATTAACTTAATTTTGAAACACAAGAGGATAGTGTTACTAAATGATTTTTATTTTATAATATGATATCGCTATGGAATGATATGAACACCAATAACTACTATCTTATCAACAATGAAACTGGAGATAAGACAAGAGTGCTCAAAACCGGTGAATATATCAAAGAATTTGATGCCTCATTAACTGGATAGGTTGGATATAAAGAAAGAGTCTAAAAGGCATCAAAACCTGGTTATTTGCCCCATAAAGCACATTCAATAAATGTGAGATATACGGATTTCAATCCGCCTGTTACCAAGATGTTTGGTTATGCTCATTGTCCTAATCCTGTCAAACTTCCTAGATTCGAGTATATGAAAACAGAAAAAAAATCATAGAAATTATAACCCATCAGCAGAACACAAGTAATAGCTAAATAAATGTTTAACACCCTATAACCAACCGACTCAAAATATCAATCTTTATTGGATCCAGATCAATATAAGTCAATTTCGACAATTTAGCATTAAGATCTAAATGATGTGAATCATTACAAAGAAATGTCTCATATGTTCGAATCAATGTCATATGATTATAAGAGTTTCAATAGTCCTGAGAGATACAATATAGCCTCTAAATCCCTAAAGGAGTTCGAACTTGATTTAAAATAATAGTAGCAATAGCTTGAAATGTTCAAATTACCAGAAGAAAAGAAACAAACTATTGAGACAAAAGGGAGATTTCCAGTTCAAATGAGTTCTGCTAAGGACCTATTTGTATAAGATTTAGCAATTGCAAAAATGCGTATTTCCTTTATCTATAATAGTCTATCCTGATATGTATAAAGAAAAGCCAATAGATGAGGCATAAGAAAAATTAAGAAAGAAGATAAATTTACTTAAAGAGAAAGAAATGCTTGATAGAAATCTTAGAAATAAAGTGTGATAATAAATTTATATAATCATTAATTAGTCTCAAAGAATTCTCTTAAAGTTTCAGGACAATGTTATGCACTTCCACCTCCTGATTGTTTATTTAGTTCTTCGTCATAGATATAGCACATTAATACACAATCACATGCCATACCATATATTGACATGAATAATATTCCGACTGTAAATGCAATTATAAAAATTATTATGCAAGGTAATATAGGAGATGTTAAATGAGTAACATAATAATCTAATCCAGTTAAAAATAGATAGCTTATCATGACAGTCAATATTGATATCAACAGCTTTCCTATTAAATTGAATACACTTCCTATTCCACCTACTAATGTGAATCTCATAGTGTTGGCAAATACAGTCTCAAATGCTTCCTTTGCAGCAACACAAAAGTTCTTACCAGTTATTGCTATCTATATATACGCCTATCTTGTCAGGAATCTAATGAATCTTTCAAAGTATTCCATATAACATCTTAAACAGTTTAATAAACAGTTCAAGAACTTATTTTCATTAGCTTTCATCTGCTTGAATTGGTATCTAACGTACTCTAAAATAATTCTTATCAGTTGAACTACAGCTAGAATCAATGAACCAAAAGCCAACGATCCTAAATGGTATCTGAATGTTCTATAAATTGCTTTTGTGATATTAATATTTAAGAATTATCCAGATTATTGATTGAAATACCATATTGAGCATGTAGAGGCAATTATAAATATTACTATTGCTTGTATGAATGCATTTTTCCACAAACCACCAAATATAAAATACCATATCATATTTCTTTGATAAGTACTCCACGTTACTTTAGCGAAAGGAGATGTGCCATCGCCTGTAATAGTTCCTAATGATACAACATAAACAGCAGATGCAATCCACCATAACCAGAATAATCCTAGAATAACCGAGAAAACTATAGGAACATATAAGATCAAGAAATTATCTCTTACAAATATGGCTGCTGTTTTGATAACTGCAATGGCCAATCTAATTTTATGATACATGCAAAATAATCCAAATAAGGATAATGCCCATAATCCAAATAATACATAGGATAAATATTCCAAAGTTTTGGCGGTATCAGCTAAATTAGATGATTAATCAGAATTCGTCTCAATTTATGAATTGCTGATTTAGTTTAATTTCATACTTATAATATTATACTGATTGGTTCTTACAGTATGCTGCCAATATAGCCAAACATATAAAATATGCAATAATTGCAGCCCAAATTACTATTCCTGAAAAATATCTAACGAACATCATGTATGCTAATCTGAAATTATAAAAATAATACCCAATTATGAAAGCTATAAAAAAGCTAATCAAAATCATAGCCCATGCTGTAATTAGGTCATTCATCCATCCTGATAATTTATTGATATCGACCTAAGCACTGAATTCTGAGCTTTGATTTAAGTATTCCAGTGCCTTCGTAGGAACACACACTCTCTCTAAAAACGATTCTGAGCTATATACACAAAAGAACTTCGATAGATCGAGTGACCCAGGATAATTGAGTAACGATTAGGCAGTGTCTAAATTGAGACTTCCACAATTTCTAAAAAAAAATGAAATTTTATATACTAATCACACGATTATATCAGTTTATTAGTTTAACATTCTACTTAGGAGCTGCTATTTTGGGGACATTCTTTAACACACACTGTATAATTGTAGTAATCAGTATATAAGATAGGAAAATAAATGTAAGGGTAATCTGGATAATCCAAGCCACATGCCTTTCCATCTGGATCATATGCGGCCAATAGTCTTTCAGGGGTTCCCTATGCATAGCCTGTAATGGCAATCCACCACATTATGATGAAAGAGATTATTATAAGTATGAGACAAATGATATCTGTGCAAGATCTATCCTCAACAGGGCCATTTATGACTTTTGGGTCTATTGGTAGCGGATGTTTCTCATCGATTTAATTAGCATCAGCTACCTTGCTCATTATTATTATATTTAAAAAAAAATGAATAACATATTTAAGTCTTGCATTTCAGGAATATGTTATGACGAAGATTCCGATAGAGAAGTTCCCTAAAGATAAATAGTCAAAAAGCAACCAAAAAGATTTGATGATATCGAGATCTACGGATTTGTGAATTATGCCTTAGTAAAACGATCGCTGAGGAATGTTTTTCTGCAAAACTAACAAAATAAATTAGATGTCACTCAAGAATGTGTTCCCTCCAAAGTTATTGAATTAATCATTAATAGACCTTCGAGTCCCTATCTAATTGTTTGTCCGTCATTCTAGAGTGTTACTTTCCTATAATCAGTACTATAGGCAAATCAATAAATATAGCTGGTTGGCATCACAAATAAGCCATCCTAGGCAGAATAGGCTTAACATCAGTTTTAAAGAATTGTTTAAAGAGTTGACATATTATTGGGATAGCCTAAATTTAAGCAGTAAATTGACCTATTACTTATCGATGCTTCTCAAGAATATTCTCAGACCGATATTTAAACTTCCTTGAAAACATATTCAAAAATATCAAAAAATATAGCCATCATCACTAAGGCGGAAGAGTATGAAAGGTTCATCTCCAGCATAGTTCCATTCCTACCTAATATAAAATTAGAAATGCAATAAATACTTATTGGCGGCTATTCAACTTATTACATATTTTACTGTGGAACGGCCTCTAAAGCCAACTAGGTGAGCGAAAACTCAATTTTCATCACAAATTTATTAGCTGATCAAAGGTATTCTGAAAAGCTGAATTTGTAAACTGAAGACTTAATCCTCAAATTAAGGAAGCAACTTCAATCATATGAGGTTCTAAAGCTAATCATGCAAGCAAAACAGAAATCTAAATATGAAACCATCCTCCATACATTCATCACATAATTGATTGATGAAGAATATGTGAGTAACGACTTCATAGCAGAACTCTTCGGAGCTGGTGATTACTATGTTAGTTAGACTGCTCACTATAACCAAATTTCACAACACAGCATCACGTTTAGAAACTCTCTCGTCCAACAAGAGAAATATAATTAATTTAAGAATAGAGAGACGATCTCATTCCAAAATGAGGCAATATGAATTTTTTTTTTGTATTCATTTAAAAAATAATTTTCTCAACAGTTAAAATACCATCATTTTAACAATTTCATACATTTCTTCAGGATTTGATGTTCCCAGTGCCAATGTCAACATTAACCAGATCGCAATTGCAAATAGTATGTACATCATATATTTTACTAAGGAAAGTAAGGAGTCACCTCTCTCAGGCTTTTAGTCACCTGAAACCATTTTTTTAGCTCTATCTTAGAAATACGATTCAACGAGATTTCTTTCCTAATTTATAAAAATTGATTTAATATTTTATTTCTTTTTACTTTTGGATTCAATCTTTGTAATAATCTGTCTTTCCTTTCTTTGGCTTATTGCATCTCTAGCTCAGAATACTTAAAATTTTCTTTTTCATTATTTTCTTATGGGATATCATTCTTTTGTTATATTATATCATCATCTACTTTAAGTTTCTTCTTAGGCCTATTTAAAATAATAAAATACTATCTTGGTTTAAGTGACAAATAAACAAGTAAAATAGTTCCAATTGTAAATCCTCCTATCGAATAATATAATTAATTCATATAAATAATATTTTCAAAGATATTTGGCAATACATTCTTTTAGTTTTTAAATATTTATTGGCTTTACAAGGTAACCTTAGAATCCTAGTTTATAACATTCATCTTTGGTGGATTAATCATCGTATCTATTGAATGAGTTATAATATTATTTAAATATTACCCTGAACAAGCTATAATGGTTTTTTATGGGCTCTTCTCGAGAATAATCTTCGCACAATCGATTCCACTCATGAAGGGCATCTCAATATCCATCAAAATTACAGTATATCCTTAGCAGTTATCTGAACATCTTAGATTTAAGCTCATATCGATAGCTTATTGTCCAGTTGTTGCAGTATCAGACTCATTTATGTTTAACTTCTTTAATAAGGCTTGAAGAACCAACAGATTGTAGGCATTGTCATCAACGATCAGAATATGTAAGCATCTAATATCATCAATAATTGAGTCTACTCTCTTCAACGAACTATTATTAGCGAAAGAATATTCGATCTACTTATCAGACGTTGGAGTGTCTGATTTAGTTCTTTTAATCTATTATGACTATATTTTCTGATTGCTATGAAAATCATCACACTAAATCATAAAGTAGAAATATGTTCCCTGTTAAGATTTCGACT
Organism: Paramecium bursaria; assembly: GCA_016759055.1. Classification (NCBI taxonomy): domain Eukaryota; phylum Ciliophora; class Oligohymenophorea; order Peniculida; family Parameciidae; genus Paramecium; species Paramecium bursaria. The sequence goes on from VMTU01000133.1 coordinate 29,735, forward strand.
CAATTTATATTCCTTAGTTGTTTGGTGATAATTATCTTGCAATTTAGTCACTTATAAGCAACCCTAAACCTACTCCTTAACTGTTCAATTTCCTACTTTCTTCGGAATTAATTTTAGAAAATGCTTAGAACAATTTCTTTTAGTCCATTTCTGAAATTCCTATACCTGTATCTTGAACACCCATATATATATTTTTATGCCTCTGTATGATTTTTAAACTTATTTAACCCTATGTTGTAAATTTGAGGGCATTTCCAAGTAGGTTCATAAAAATCTATTTAACTCTATTCCTGTCTGTATTAATAAACAGTCTATTAACATTAGCTTCAACCTTGATTTGTATGTTCTTTTGCTTAGCTTGAATCTAGAACATCTCTTAAGTTTAGTTGCAAAGTTCGACAATATCAAATGTTGTTTTATTGACTGTAAAACTGTTATTCTTGATTTAAGCTAAATCCAATAAGTCGTTTGATAGATTCAGTAGAAAATACGAATTTTCAAGAGCTACCTTTATATTATGTAAAGTATTTAAGGGTAAAGATTTTTACTAAAACACCTCTTCTAACATGTTTATGATACAATTTAGGGGTGTTCTATATTCATGGCTTACGAAAGACAAAGTTTTAGCTTTGGATTTATTGATTTCGTTTAATTTTTGTATGTTATCTCTATGAGTGATATCCCTTGATACAATAATGACTGTGTTAGATACACCAGGAGTAATATATAATTCAATCAATGACTCAATGCCTTTCCTCATTATTTTAGCCTCTAATATAATAGCATCCACACTTTCGTTAATGATATATCTGGTTCTATTAGTTTTCCATAAATATATGATTGTCTTCAAAATAGTTGTATGCTTTATATAAATTAAATATTTACTCCACTTGAAATGGATCGTGATCTTCCTGACAACGGGGTATTTAGCTAATATTTTAAATTATAATCTACACTCATAATTTAGGACATGATGGAAATGTTTGATTTCCTCTACTAATAATTCTATTAAATCTATTAATTTAGAACATTTTATTGTTAATTGAAGATTATTGGATTTTACCCTATTGACTTGAATCTACATTATCCTCTTGTGAAACTTTAATATGATGTTGAAGAGTTCCTCATTTGTATCGGTTCATCTTAAAAGGTCTAACACTCTGTGATAGTAATAAACTTAAGAATATCAGTATCAGTCTCGCAAGCCAGCATATCTAGTAACGCCTTATTCTTGTATTCGATAGAAACATCCTAATTAGTACCTTGCTCATCATTAAACTCTTACAAGTTTATTATTGCCAAACCCTCTTACATTATCGACGTAATTTTGTCGAAATTTCGACCATCAGTAACAAATCTGTCTGTAGAGTTTTAGACAGATTCTGATGAGTTTTGTATGGGCTCCTCAACCAGTGGTCTCTCTTATTGTTATGATAGTGGTTTCGACATTGACATCATTTGGGATTATGAGTTGTAATTTTTTTCTTCATTTAGGTTCATATTCAAAGTTACTACTAATATAATTTGCGATAAAATAAATTCGATGATTGCTTTTGACGAATCTAATTGATGAAGAA
>VMTU01000334.1:0-36207 GCA_016759055.1 Paramecium bursaria
AAAGATTAATATTCTATTTAGAATAAATAAATATAATTTTTTAATATGAATCATTGTTTCTAGAAATTATTTTACTCTAGCTATGATTTCTTCTAAGTTTAGGATAATAAACAATTTTAGTCGGTTTAATAACTATCTATTAACTTTTATCCATTATTTTCATAGATATTTTCTAGATTACTGTATCTATCCATGATGTTATTGTCATCTATTATTGCTAACAATTTTTCTCTTATTAATTTATATTCTTCGGATTAATTGTTATAAAAAGCATCAGATCCGTTTTCAAACTTGTTTTTAAGGTACTCAAATATGTTTGAAGTAATAGAACCATTTAGCAGTTTTATGTTTTAACCTATTCCTATTTTGAAACATACCGAGCAGATCATCATAATGGCTTTAAACTAAAATTGTATTTCAGAAGGTTGCGGTAATCCAAATAAGATTTTTAGAACCTTCTAACGCATCGCTTTTAAAACAAAAAGAGCCTTACGTATTATTCTTAATGCTGTATTTTTTAATTGATTACTTTAATCCTTAAATTCAATCGATTGCAAAAATTCGGTTGCTAATTACAGGTATTTTGGATGTGCGTCAGCTAATTCAACTAGGCCCACTAGAAAATTATATTTTACACCTTGCTTTTTTTGTAAATTGAATAAATATTATAAGTATGTGTCTAATTATTTTTCTTATATTTGAATACAGGAAAAAATTGAAATAGCCGATACTGATGCATGAGGGATAAGTGTTCCAATTTCCAAATATTCTTTTAATTTAATAATATCCGTTTGCTGAAATGTTTTAATTGCATAGTGAAGCAGCTTTACTGCTCTATAAACTTCCATAGTATTATAATTGGGCTTGAAAAAAATGTTATAAAATTGCAGTTAGATTTAAAAAGAATAGACATCGGAATCCTAATTTTGTAAGATGATTGAATAAGCCTCCAAAAATATTAAGTTTTGTCCTTAGGTTATGGAATAATTTAAAAAAGGCAAGATTTCCTAATTAAATGCTTCTGTTTATTCTTATTTGATTGCTATTTCTTTTAGAAATTTCAATATTTAAAGGTTTATTAATTGCTGTTAGGGTTATTGTGGAAATTTTAAATAGTGAGCAAATGTTATTCTATCATTTTTTTGTATTTCATAAAGCAATATAAGTGCATGATAATTGATTAATTAGGATTAATTCAACTAAGATTGAATTTCAAGCTGCCATTTTCTAACAATGTGTGGAAATTTATTAACCATATTTATCCCAGCAATCAAGGCAGTATTCGAGATATAGGTATCCTTGTCTGTGATAGCCTTTATTAATCAAAATTTTTTTACTTGTTGAACAAATCTTTCTATCTAAATTATGTGTTCTTCTTCTTCAATTCTTGAAATAAGCCTTAATGCCTCAACCCTTACTATTTGATTACTATTCATAAGATCTTTCATTAAACTTTGTAATATTATATGAACATACCTCTCAACTCTAAGTATCTACAATATATATAAAATAATACATTTATTGATTTATAAATTAGACTTCTAAGCACTGGATGGTTTGATTGAAATAATTTTGTTACCCTAAAAAATAACATCTCTTGCTCTTAATCACTAAACATAATTCCTTGATTGAACCCATATATTAGTTTTGTTAATAATTTTCTCGCGATTTCACTCTAAAAATGAGAATGGTCGAATATTTTTGTTTCATTGATCAAAGAATCCTTATCAATGCTAAACATTGGCTCCATTTTGAGTTTTTCTTCGTTAGAGATTAAAGCGATTGGTTAGGAGGCAATATTGCTATTATTAGAACTCATTACTTTATTTTATTTAATTGTAGGAGGGCTTATTAATTTTTTAATGATCGTATGTTATTTTTTGGTTATTTAATATCTGCTAACGTGACTTATCTGTAATGCTTAGTAAAGAGAGCGAAGTCTAGATTGAGTTTTGCTGCATTTCTTGTGTATCATAACATCTTAAAAAGTTAATATTTTTAATATAGATGGGGTAAAAAAATAAATAAATAATATCACGCTTAAGCTTATTATTCACTATCAGTTGAGATCCATTAGACTCTCTTTCCTTTATCCCATATGCCTTCCTTTTTCTCCCCTCCTGGTACAGTAATAGTTCCTCGACCATGTTATTTACCATGTTCCCAATACCCTTCATATTTCCTATGATTTTCCCATTCAAACACTCCATAACCATGTTTTTTATCATCTAGATATTATCCTTCATATCGCTTTCCATCAGTCCATTCACAAATACCCTAGCCTAATTATTTAATTTTTATATTTTACCGTTCATTTTACTATTTTTCCATTATCCTTTATAGCATTTGCCATCTTTCCAATAATATTCACCATAACCAGTAATTTCATTTTCTGCGAATTCACCCTTATAGTATGACTTATCAGCGAATGTCAGAGTTCCTTTACCATGTTTTTTCCCATTTTCATATTGGCCCTTAATTTCTAACAAACTTTACCTCATATTATGCACCATCTGGCCATGATTCAACTCCATATCCATTTTGGAGATCATTCTTCCATTCGCCATCATATCTAGCACCCTCTTGAATATAATAAATATAATACAGCTATGGGTATAAACTCCTCTACCATTTGCAGTATCATCCATCCAATCTCCTTCATAAACATCACCATCAACATGAACTCTTTTAGTAGGAAGTCTTACCTAATTTGCCTTTACCACATGCCTTGTCTTCAACCCAATCGCCTTCATAATAACTTCTATCAGGCCATACATATTTCCCTTTACCATCCCTCATTCCATTCTTCCACTCTCCTTCATAAATTCCTCCATTTTTCATCTAAATTACATCAAGTTTAATTCTCTTGTTCTTCCCTTTAGTTGCTTCCACCTTCGATATATACTAATCTTCAGGCTTGTTGTCATCTTGAAATATAAATATTATCATACCTTATTCTTTTTTCATTAGTTTCTAATGTAATGAGCCTCCATCGTTATGGGCAGCTGCATCGGCCTATTAAGCAGCATCTTCATCCCTCTACTATCTCGCCTATTCAGCTAGCGATAGATTTACATTTCCACTTTTAACTGCAACTTAAGTTCCAGTCTTAAATTCGCCCTCATCACTTGCTTTTCCATTACATTGGCAAGTACAAGCATTACCCATTAATTTTAAAATATATATTATTAAAATAATAATAAATAAAAAAAAAAATGTCTTACTTTAATAATTTTGCGAATTCATATGAGGGAGCAACCCCATAAGATTTTTAATCACAGTAAACTATGGAGGGTATTGTGAAATCGGTGTTTGAGTAGGATGCTACCTTTGATGTTAACTAGTTAGATTATGAAATTTTAAGAGAGAGTGATCCCGATTAATTATCGAATCTAATAACTTCGGAAATCAGCAATTATTGTGAGGTATGCCCTTGAAAGTATAAGGGATTCAAGCGTGATGTATTGGATGAAATTACATAGACGAAAAAGGAGTAAAAATAAAGCAAGAATTCATATAAGATTGTAAATAAAATCCAAGATAAGGAGGCTGAATTTCCAACGATTGCAAGTAACCTCTAAGTTATTATAAAAAAATTCCTAGAACATAATCCTAGTTCAAGCATTTGTGTAATATTATATTTTATAAAAAGGATAAATTCGATATTCTCTACCAATTGAGAGATACATTTAAAGAGGTAGTTTACAATGATTAGACAATTGAGAATTTTCTACTAGAAAGGTTTTAGAGATCATCAGGTACAATACAATCCTTTGATAATCAATTTGGCATAAGAGAGAAAAAGGAGAAAACAAAAACTAAGAAAACGTAGCCCGAATAGGCTAAACCATAAGAAAAAAAAAAAGAAAAACCTCTTGATGAGGTGTCAAAATTCGATAAATATTTAGAGGAATTATTCCAATAAGAAGAATAAAAAAAAGAACCCAATTTATCTGAAGAATGGTTCAAGAGTCTTAAACCAAAAAGAAAATGAATAAAAATTATAAAAAAATTCTTTTTTTTGTTTTGTTTTGTTTTATCACAATAGAGCAACTTTTGCATTTAAAGAGCTTAAAAGTATTTCATCATATTATTTTTCCATATCGAGATTAAGATTACCAGTTAAGTAGGCCTCCAACTTCTATGACTGTCTCTCCATTTACTTAACTTATTCCATAGTTTATTTATATCGATTCTAAAATGTCAAATTCCTATTATCCATTATAGATTTCTAATTATTTTAATAAATTACCCAGCGATTTATTTATAACTCTGGAACCTTTCTTATATTCTTTAATTAGCTTAGGTAATCAACTGGTTTAGTTTTTACTGGCTCTAGTGGATACAAAATTGGTGCACTCTTATTCTTCAATTTAGGGATTTTCAATTTTTTGGGAGGTTCATCATATAAGTTATCTTAAGAGTCCATTTATTTGACTTCATGATGAGAATGATCAAGGATCTTCTCAAGTTTTCTTATAATATACTTATCAACTGGTTTTAGTATTATTGTAGATTATTCATATTAAGATTAGGCTTTTTATTTTCTTTCTGTAGGTTTTGATGGTTTAATTATTATTGATTATATTAATTCTGAGTAGAGTGATTATTTCTTTTTCTTAAGTTATTTTTCTAAATATTATTTATGTGCTTACTCTCTTAATTCATTACTCTCTAATTAAACTCTTTGATATGATCTTGATTTAGTAAATTCTAAATGCTCGATTTTTGGTGATCTCTATTCTCTCTCTTATTATTTTATTATCTGTTCTATTTCATATCTATTTTGATGATCTTATAATTATTTCATATTCAATTAATGATAAGCCTTTTTTTCTTAAATAACTTATTATTTTTTTTATTCATATTCCTTCTATAATACTAGGTCTTTCTCCTAGATTAAGAGTTCTTAATCTCTTATTCTCTTTTTAATTTATCTAATAATTTTACTATCCTAATTCATTGAGTTTTTTTTTTTCACTCACTTTATATTGGTATTAGAAATAAAATTATTTGATATTAAAAAAAATAAAAATATAAAACCGATGGCAACAGCACTTTTATCTGCCGGATAATCGGTTATTGGAAATTATGTCTAACAAGATATTGAAACTAGATTATAGTAGGATGTCTACAAAAAGTAAATCAGAGTGAGGGAATTCTTCGTTGATTTTGATCGACTAAGAAAAGGCTATGTATAAGAGGATAAATTCAGGAGTGCTCTATCCATGATTAATTTTCATTTCAGATCTGAGGAAATTGAAGAAATTATAAGACGATATCGATTACCAGATGGGTAATTTATTTATTTTTAATTTCAGATTGGTTTAATATAGCACATTCTGCTAGAAACTGGAGGAATAATTTTTGAATAATGAGGCAAAAGCCCAAGTATTCTAGGTTTAGGAGATCTTTAATTAATAAGAGTAACAAACATTTTAAAATCTGATGCAAGCAATTAAGAGGAAAATATCCACTAAAAGAATATTGTTAAAATAACCTTTTTAAGATTTTGATAGGACTGCTTGTTCACATATCACAGTAGATTAATTTTCTAGGACTTTGATGGGACTTGGATTATTGCCTAAAGATTAATACTTCTAGTTGTTGGTTAGATAATATATCGATAATGGCAATCCTAGAGAAGTTAATTATGTCAAGTTTTGTGATGACGTTGATAATGTTCAAGAAATGCTCAATGGTGTCATTACTGGTATTAAACCAAATCCAAAGGTATTATATTATTATAAATATTAGTTAATCAACAATGATGACGAATATATTGATGATAAAGAAGGATTAGATCTCATTTCAACTTTATACACTTCTAAGAAGTTATCTGATAATATTTTCAGAGTTGAGCAAGTTATTAAGAAACTCTAAGGAGAAGTCGTAATGAAACGAATCAGAATAAGAGAGTTTTTCAAAGACTATGATCCATTAAGAAAGGGATAAGTTACTGACACTCAATTCTAGAGAATATTACACATTTCTAATTTAACCTTATCATAGAAAGAAATAGACATCCTAATAGCCTAATTTAAAGTTGATAAATTTATAGATTACAACACATTTTGCGAGGAGGTTGACAAAATATTCACAACTAAGGGAATTGACAAGAATCCATTAGCAACAGTTGAATAAGTTAATGATACAACAACGTTACCAGCTAGAAGGCGATATTTGTAAATGACTCAGTAGGAGTAATTGCAATTAGATGATTTGCTTTAAAAATATAAGACTGCAATTCAGAATAAGAGGGTTTTAATAAAGCCAGTCTTTGAGGATTTTGATAAAACTAAATAAGGATACATTACAACAAACTAATTCTTAAGAATTTTGAACTAATTTAATTTATTCCCAGATCCCGAGAGTTTGAATTTATTACTGAAGAGATTCATCGATAAGGCTAATTTAAATGAAGTCAACTATTATGATTTTTGCAGAATGGTTGATGTCACTCAAGAGGGTGTTCAAATTAGTTAGAGCCATGCTGATGCGTTCAAAAATTACACTAAATAAGAATCCACATTTTAACCCTTCATCAGAAATGACTAACCTAATGATTTTGATGATCTTATGAATAAGTTAAGAAGAATCGTGAAAGAATAAAGAATGAGAATTTCAGAGTTTTTGAGAGATTTTGATAAGCTTAGATCAGGAACAATCACTGTCACCTAATTGAGAAAGGGATTGAATATGGCTAAGATCCCTTTAAGTGATGCTGAATTTAAATTGATTCTCAACCAATTTGGATGTTAGGATAAGTAGAACTTTGTTTTGTGGAAAGAGTTCTCAGATGCAGTGGAGTAAGTGTTTACTACTAAAAATCTTGAAAAAATCAGTCCCAATTAGGATTTACCCTAAATGAGTACCTAATACAATTATGGAAGAGTTTCAATATCTGAGAGAGACAGATAAATAACTGAGGTCATTAAGAAGAAATTTTAATTTTTCTGCAAGGCAACAAGATTGGATATTAAGTAATTTTTCTAAGACTGGGATAAATTGGGAAGAAATAAGGTCTCACCCAAGCAGTTTAGATAAACTCTTGCAACTGTTAATTTCATTCTGAGTGATGAAGAGTTTTAGGCAATTGTTAAAATTTATGCAGCTGAAGATGATGGTGATGTGAGATATGTACAATTTATCAATGACACACAACCTCCATAAGAAATTTCATTGGATTCCACAGCTCATCAAGCATATGTTGGAGTTAAGCCTAAAGAGAAGGAAAAAGTATTAATTATATTTTATTATTTAGTTATAACCATCTGTTCTTTTGGAATAGATTAAAGTTGCAGTTAAGGTGAAGAGATTAAGACTTGGAGATTACTTCAAGGACTTTGATCCCTTAAGAAAAGGAATTATGCCCATCAATAAATTCAGAGGAGTTCTATCATAAATGAAGATAGATTTGGATCAGGAATCCTTGGACTTGTTAGAGACAATGTATGTTGACCCAACTGATTCAACAAGAGCAATATATGCTAAGTTTATAGAGGATGTTGAGATTGTTTTCACAAAATCAGTAAATATAACATTCTAATTTTAGGGACTTGACAAAGATCCTTTGATGAAACCACCAGTCCATGTGATACCAACTTTCTTAGATCCAAGAGATGCTCTAACTCCAGATGAAGAGTAGGCTCTCCATGTTATAATGTTGAGATTAGGAGAAGTTGTTGGAAAGCATCGAATATTGCTGAAACCCCATTTTTAGGACAAGGTAATTATTTATAAAACTATCTATAGGACAGCACAAAATCAGGAAAGATAACATTCACAAGATTTAGATCAATAATGGATTTCCATAAACTCCCATTGACGGATGATCAATTTAGAGTAATCTGCAAGAGGTATTCAAATATTTAAACCCCAAAGGTTTGCATATCAAGGAATAGAGTTCAATTATGTAGAATTTGATGATGTTCTTAAGAAATATGAAAATTAATAATAAGAATGAATCATGATTTAATCTATGGATGTCTGTATCTTTTGTGTAGAAATAGTCTCTCAACTGTCTTGTAAACATTTTTACAATGTGAGCATTTATAGTTTTCCGCTGTCTCCTATTAAGGTTTGGGAAAATTATTAGGAGGCAATTCTTAAGTTTAAACTTTCATGGTTTTTGGAGGCGCTTATTCTTAAAATTGCTTGTTAAGAGGTATGGTTTTTGGAGGTGCTTATTCTTATACTTGCTTGCTAGGTGGTAACTCTTGGGGTTATACTTTCACCTTTTGTGTGGGAGCTTATTCTTACTATATTTTCACATTTTTTGGAGGAGCAAAGTTTGATAGGGTTTTTTGTATAAGATCATCAGCATACTTGTCTAGGTAAGGCTCTGTAAAATCTTAATTTTAATCATTTGGAATCAAATTTTTCTCTATACATTATAATTTAACCTTCTTTAGTTTGTTCTTTTGTTTTTCTATGTCTGCAACAAGTAATTTTATAGTTGACTCCTAACTAGCAAAGATACTTTTGAATTTCTCATCAAGTTATTATTTCATTGAGTCGTAAAATAATTAATTATATTATTCCCTCCTTATAAAGATATTTTATATAATATATTTTATAATATATTATATCATAAATTGTTTTATAAATATTATTTTATTGTATCACCATTCTTGTGAGTTTTCTTACTATGATATTCTATTCCTGGTTTAGACTTGAATTGTTTCAAGCATAACTTGCATTAATACATGCCTTCCTATTTTATAATAGAAGATTATAATTATGGAGCTACATTTTAACTTTGTGCGGGTTTGTTTATTTTTTTAGTAACGTCCTATACTAATATGTAATAATACTCTCTGAATGAATTCTTATTTAATTTCTGCAGGCTTAGAGTGCAATAACTACTTATAATGATTCTTCTGCTCCTTTATACTTTATAATTCGATATGGAGCCTCTATATTGTTTACTACTTTTATTCTAGTTCACTAATTTAACTTTCCAAATTCATAGATGATAATTTTATTTATTATTAATAATCATTCAATATTATGAATCCGAAATTTATGATCTTCTAAATCTTTTAAGTTATCATATATTTTCTAACACCACTCACAAATATGGTGTTTTTACGATTTTTGCTACTTTACAAAAAGATAATGATAAAAATAATACTTTCCTCTATTTTCAAATTGATATTAAAAAAGCTTATTTTGGGCTATTTGTCGACTTTTTACTCTTCTAGTGTTATATCTATTTCCTTCTCAGATTCAATACAATTTTATTGAGTTAGTGGGATCAATTTTATCTCCTTACAAGGAACCATAATCTGAGGCTCATATATAAGTGGCATTGGAGCTTCAATAGGTTATTCTATATTTTTGGTTATAATAGGAAATATTGGCCTCTCTTTCTCCTCTATGTATTCCCCCGATTCTATTTCCTCTTCATCAGCAGATATATATATTAGGTCTATTACAGGAATAATACTTGATATAATAAAATTAATACTCTTTATTTTTTTCTTGTATATTTTGATCACTAAAATTATTGTTGGAACTAACATTTTCTAATTATTCTATTTATTCTATTTATTTTTCCAAAGGTTCGAATAATGGTTACTAAACATCATTGCTAATTTAAACTTTCTGCTGTGGTTCTTCTACTTTCACAAAGAGAGGATGGATATTTTGTTACTTTACATTTTTGACTCTTACCAAATTATTTAAATTTTATTAGTTTTCTTAAGTAAGAGGAGTCTGAAATTATTCAACTGGCGGTCTTATTTATTCTAGAATCTTTTCTAAAGAAAGTTCTTATTAAGTCTGTTGATAATTATCAATCGTTGAAATATGGGAAGCCTTGAGAATAGATTCATTCTTTAAGTTATCTTTACCCATCATTTCATTATTTGTGTCAAAATTAGAAGGTATAAGATCATTGTTTAAGATAACCTTCTAATTATCTATTTATCCACTATTACAAACTTATGGCTTCTAAAGTAAAGGATGAATGACAGGTATTTTTTGTATTGGAATAGTCTTATTGGGTTCTTATAATTAGTTTTATTAATCTTATTTCTCAGAATTTAAATTTATTACTTTAGTATTATTCAAATCTTTAGGATCACAGTTTATATTTTAGTTGTTTTATCGCTACATATCATCCTGAATTCTTGCACCTTATGGAACAACATTTTAATAAAGATAATTATCTATACTTAAATACTCAGTTACTGGCATATGCAATTATAACTATGAGTCAATATCATATTCTTTATTAGATTAGTTCTAAGATTAATTTTTATACTCATAAAGCTTTATTTGATTATTCTGATTGCCTTTATTTTCTAATAATGAAATAGGTTTCTTAGGAATGTTTGGTTCTGCTAAATGCTGATCATCTAAATCTAAATCTTAATTTAGATTTTCTACAACAATGTTACTTTTTTTAGTTTCCCTTTATTTAGCCTTATTTTTTACTTCAGAAACAACTATTGTTTAGGATGGCTGAGTTTTCTTTTCGATTTACTTCTAAACCTATTTTATTTATTGCTTAGGTTATTCCTTCTTATTTTACTTATCGTCTGTTTGTTTACTCTACGCAATATCTCCATACTAGTTTGTTCTTATGGATTCTTTTGGAAATGAAGGTAGCATTTTAACAATATGAGATGAATTACTGTCACTGATCTGGTTCTAGCATTATTCATATTTAACAGTTTTTTCTTTCTTCTTTCTTACTTCTTAATAATAATCCTCAAAAATAACTATCTCATCTATCTCTTTTATATCATCATTTTTTTCTGAATTGCCATCCAACAAGATAAAAGGTTAATTTTGTTTTCTTAGTTCTTCCTGTTGCCTTATGATATGTTCAATAGAAATTTTCTAAATATTGAATTCTTCTCTATTCTGTTTTGGTAAGCCCTTATTGATTTATTTTTATTAAGGTTATTAATGAACTAACTCGAGTGTTTCCTTCTCTAGAGATTGAAATTATGATCTAATTTTATGCTTCATTTTCTAGGTCTTCCTTAACTTCTTGCTATTTTTTGTTTTTATCACATCATTAATTGGTGCTTATGAGATTATTTATTATTTTATGCCATTCGATTAGTGTTGGGGTTCTTGATATTCAGTTTTTATCTATTTATAATTATCCCTCGAATTAGTCAAATATTGTTAATAGTGTTTAATCTATTTTTTTATTTCTTGTTTATAGAAATTTAAGAAGCATTAGTTTTATACATTAGTTTCGTATTGCAATACTTTCTCATAAACAATTCCATATTCACTACTAATCATCTTAATATTTGTCTAATTTTTCTCTTTTATTTATAATTAATTCAAAATTATTGATTAAAATGAAAATAAAATAATTTTAAATAATATTATTAATATATGATTCAATTTTTCATATAAATTATTGTGATATAAGCTTAGACTTGGGACTATCTTACGCATGGTGGGCAATGGGAGACTGCTGGTACAACATTTTATGCATCATGCACAAACAAGAAGTTGTAGTAATCACCTATCGATCTTACAGATAACCATGTTGTAGCAAATGTATTATTCACATTATATTACAGGAGGATACTACTTATTTCTTTCCCTAATATTATAAAAGTGAAGTGATAATCTAGGAAGGGAATTACAATGGATTAGTGGTTGGAGTGATAGATGACACAAATATCACTAAATATAATTTAGGGGCTCTCTATACTACTAGCGCATAAGGAATTAGTGTTTCATATTTGGCACACGAAATATATTTTAGATCAGAAGCCGAACATACCATCAATGGACATAGGCCAAGTTTAGAGGTGCAAATATTCCATAGGTTTATGTTTAAGGGAAATCCTAATTTCGAAACAAATAGGACAGCTGTATCAATATTATTTGATTTGGATGAAGCAGCTGAACCAAATTTATTTTTATAGAAGATTATAGATAATTATGAATCTAAAACTACATTCGAGATTGATTTGAGTGAGATCGTGCCTAAAAGTGTCTCCATCGAACCATATTATTTCTATCATGGATCATTGACTTATCCATATTGTACCTAAAAGACATAATGGATCATACTAGAAACTATAAGAAAAATTCCTAAATCCTAGATAGACTTCTTTTATAATTTATATCACAACAATCCCAACTTTAAAGGGGAGGGAAATTATCGAAAAAGTAATTTTTAATGAGATAATAGTACAAACAACCACTGCTTCTGGAATCACATTATTTTATAGAAAATACCCTTATGATGATTTATGATTAATAATGATTATGAAATTTAGATTCTCTGCGATTTACAAGTATGTTCTACCCTAATTGAAATATGACTATGGAGAATTGTCCCCAGTTATCAGTCCAACACTTTTGGAATTCCATCATTCCAAACATCATCAAGCCTATGTTAACAATTTGAATGTAGCAACAGAATAGATTCATGAAGCTATTGCTAAGAATGATACAGCTAAGGTAGCATCATTATAGAGGAACCTTAATTTCAATTTAGGAGGCCATTTGAACCACTCATTATTCTGGGAAATTTTGTAATAATTTATTTTTACAGAAGAGCCCCTAAGAATAAGGATGGAGGAGTCCCATTATCTGATAAGAGTAAATTACATTAAGAGATAACTAAAATATGGGGAAGTTATGATGCATTCATCAATCACTTCAATACTAGGACAGCTGCCATTTAGGGTAGTGGATGGGGATTTCTTGGAGTTGACAATCAATCTAAGACTTTAAGATATATTGAAGTTCCTAATTAAGATCTTCCTTAGAGTTAAGGAATTACACCAATATTAAGTATAATATATGAATAAAAAAAAAGCAATCGATGTATGGGAACATGCTTATTGGTGGGATTATAAGAATGTTAGACCTCACTATTTAACCAATATCTGGTAGGTGGTAAACTGGAACGCAGTAGAAGCCAAATATAATGCAGCATTATGATAAAAAAATATAAAAGCATTTATGTTAATCATTTTTTCTTCTTGTCTTTCCTTATCTTATGAACAATTCTTTGATGAGTTTCTAATGCCCCTTTATTGACATACTCTTTAGAACATACATAACACGAATTTGGTGCATATTTATATGGTTTTGGATAATTTTTAGTGGGAAAATTAAATTAGCTATCTTCTTCCTCACTTGAGTCTTAAACTGATGTAAAATATTAGCTTGATCCATTATCGTTTGTGATCTCTGCAATCTCATCATCTGAGATAACTATTACTTACTTTTCGGGACGAACAACTTACTTTTCGCGACGAACTTACTCAATTTTCCTCTCTTATTCCTATAATTCATATTTTTTGAGCTTGTACTATAACTGTTCAATCTATTTATGCTACTCCTCAATATAATCTTTTTATTTTTATAACTTAGAATCAAAGAGCTGAATTAAATCCTCCTGGCTTAATTGATGCATTTATTATTAATAATAATATTCTTTATTAGTATTCAGTTTAATTAAAATAGAATCTCATTAACTTACGTCGTCTTTGTCTCTTCAATATAAAATTATCTATTTAAGAGAACGATAAAAAGTAATATAATATGAGCATTTTCATTTTTATCATTTTAAATTCATCAGTTATAAAATTTGATAGTCTTGTCAATTATTACTAGAACAAAAATTAGAGTATTATAGATTTATTTTAAAAGACAAAATTATTATAATTTTTTTAAAAATCATATATTCAATTTTATGATTTTTCTTTTCTCCACTCCATGAAATTTAGATAGATGGCTTTACAAGTTATTTATATTTTTAAATGATTTGAGTCAAAATCATTTTTCTCCGGAGTCATTTCCATCTTGACAGGAATAGCTGTTGAGGGAGTTTAAGAAGCCTATTGAGACTTGTACTGATTGTATTCAAGTTTTAAATCTTCATATTTCTATTTTAACTAGTCTATCTGCATCTACTGTCTAATAACAAGATTGAAAAGGGATTATTCGTTGCTACACATTTTTTTTTCAAAACTAAATTTTTTCTATAAAAGATTCACTTTTTTAGTGGAATATTTCTAACAAAGAAATCATGCAAAAAATTGAAAAATTAAAGTTTAGAAAAAATTAAATTAAAATTAGAAAATAGCAGAGAGAAAAAAAATCTTTTAAATATTAAACGATATTTCAAACCTCTGGTTTCACTACAATCATATCATCTTTAATATCTTCCAAATTGTTTGTTTTGAATTTTTTTTTAAGGATTACTTAATTTAAGTGCTTTCTTTTAAGATGCTTTTAATATCCCTTCTTATTAATGTAGGTTTTGTTACAAATTCTACACTACTTGACCTTTTCATCAGATGATGAGCTATATTTGTCCTTCTGTCTTTTTTCTTGGGACTGTGCTAAAATTTGCTCTAAGAAATTATTATTTATCAAGGGAGGCTCAGATGTATGATTTTCTGAGGAATCATCCTAATCATCATCTACCTTCACATACTTACCAGCTATGTGTTTCAACTTTTTAATTCTTAATCTTAATCTTCTCACAAGATCCTAAAGTTGATCTATTTAGTTCGATTGACCAACTACAAGATTGTAATATGCCTTATTGGGTGATATAGAACTCATCAGAATTTGGATGCTTTTAATTTTAATTTTTTTGTTTTAAAATAAATTATAATTAATTTTACAAAAGGAGAGAAATATATAGTTTAAAAATGAAAAAAATCTAAGTCTACGTTGTGCCTTTATAGAATAGAGTTTTGTTTCCATATCAGATAATTAAGATGAGGGTACAAGATATGCAGCACTACGATCAAAAATAATACAATAACTATGTCTGTTTTGTTACATAATTGGACACAGATCTTGAAGGTGTTAAGAAAATACAGAAGTACAGTCAGTATGGAATCCTCTTTAAGATAACTGGTGAAGAATTAACGTATAAATGATTTTTTTAATAGGGCATACTCCGTTTCTAAGACTTTTATTGGAATTACGATTTCTAGAGTCAAAGTAGAATCATTTACAAAAACTTCTCCATTCTGTTTAGCGACTGTTGAGATATTAACTGACGATATAGCCAAATAGGAACAACTTTATCAATCCTAGATAGTTGCTAATCTGAGAAAGGAAGCAAAAGTAAATATTTTATACATGTAGATCCATCTAGAAATTTTTTCTAATGTAGATACTAAGACAATTCAATCAATAGAGTAAGAAAAGAGCATTAATAAACTCATCTACAATATTGCCACTAATGCTGAGTTAAGCATCATTTAAAAACTTAAATTGCTCCAGATCGATGATCATTAAGAGAAGATCAAAGTGCTAATTTAATACCTTTAATCAAGAAATGAGGAGTTTAGTGTTACTAGAGGCCTAGAAGAAAGGGTTAAATCTGAAATGAGTGAATAATATAAAGTTTAAAGTCAACCACGACAATTTAGAAGTCCTGTAAGATAGGATGATGCATCAAGACTAGAAGATAGGATGAGAAATTTAAATCTTCCAGACCATGTCAAATAGGTTGTAGAAGATGAAATAAGAAAATTAAGACAAATGGGCTAATAAAGTATCGATTCGAGTGTTTCGTACAATTATGTTGATCTCATCTTAAGTTTACCTTGGAGTGAACAGGCTTAGGAGTCATTATCAATTGAAAAGGCTAAATAATAGTTGGATTAAGATCACTTCGGTTTAGAAAAAGTAAAAGAGAGAATTCTTTAATTCCTAGCTGTTAGGAATTTATCAAATTCTTAAACTGGTTAAATATTATGCTTTTTTGGACCACCAGGTGTTGGAAAAACATCCCTAGGTTAGAGTATTGCAACTTCTCTTAATAGACCCTTCCAGAGAATAGCCTTGGGAGGAGTTTCAGATGAGGGACAAATCAGGGGACATAGGAGGACTTATGTTGGTGCGTTACCTGGAATGATAATTAACGCTATGAAGAGGGCTAAGGTAAAGAACCCAGTTATTCTTCTGGATGAAATTGACAAGTTGACTACAAACAATAGAGGTGATCCATCAAGTGCTTTGCTTGAAGTGCTTGATCCTGAATAAAATTCCAAATTTAGGGATAATTATTTAGATATTGAATTTGATTTGAGTTAGGTTTTATTCATAGCGACTGCTAATGTGTTGGATACTATACAGCCAGCCCTAAGAGATAGATTAGATCTTATGGAAATCACTGGATATACACTTAAGGATAAGATAGCTATTGCAAAACAATATTTGATTACTAAATAAATATAAAAGACTGGATTGAAGAGTTTAGATATAGAGTTTCCTTAAGATGCGCTTAGTATACTAGTTAAATAATATACTGCAGAGGCTGGTGTTCGTTAATTAGAGAGAAACATATCATCATTATTCAGAAATATAGCTCTTCGACATGTTTAGACTCAAGAAGTCAAGTTCGTGATTAATGAAGACATTATTTAAAAATGTTTAGGGCCATCAACATATGACCCTAAATTACCTCCCATCAATTAGCCTGGAGTTGCAAGAGGATTGGCTTGGACTCCTTATGGAGGAAAAGTATTAATGATAGAAGTTGTAAAGATGAATGGTAAGGGCAGAATAGAAGTAACAGGCATGCTAGGCGATGTGATGAAGGAATCTGTTAGAACTGCTCTAGGCCTCATTAGAGCATATTGGGGATAAATTAAGGCGATTAGCATAAATTAGGATGAAATTCAATTCGATTAAATGGATATTCATATACATTTCCCCGCTGGAGCTACTCCTAAAGATGGTCCATCTGCAGGAATAGCAATTACTACTGCCATAATATCGTTATTGACTGGCATTAAAGTTAGGTCTACAGTTGCAATGACTGGTGAGATCACATTAACAGGCCGAGTATTGCCTGTTGGAGGCATCAAAGAGAAGGTTCTAGGAGCTTATGAGAAAGGGATTAAGAAGTAACGTATAAATAAATAAATAGCATTATCATTCCATATCAAAATAAGGCAAACTTAATTGATATTGAATAGGAGGTGCTTGATGATTGCAACATCAGTCCCTGTAAGACTATTGAGGAGGTATTATCTTTAGCACTTGACTATGAGGGTCCTAAGATAGTAAATATAAGTAAATAGCCTAAACTTTGAAAAAAATTATATTATATATTAATATTAATGTCCACATTACAATAATTGAAAGAAATTATCACAGACCGAATCACCTCATATCAGAAGGACGATAAGCCTAAACAATAAGGTTTGTAGATATTATACGTAGAGCCTGAGCCATTTTAGAATTTGCAAAAATCAGCAGTGCTTTCGGAGTCCCGATGCTTTAATGAATCCCAAATTTAGGATAGAAAATGCAGAATAATTCTGACCAAATTCATTTACTTGATCAATCAAGGGGAAGTATTCAATGATAAGGAGACTTAATAAGTATTTTTTGGGATCACTAAACTATTTCAATCAAACAATTTGGATTTACGAAGAATAATTTATTTGATGATAAAGGTATTTAGAATTGTTTATTAATTAACAGGAGTTTAGAGATGAGAAAACTAAATATGTTGTGATATCATGTTTGACTAAGGACATTGTATGTACGAATGATTTGTTCAGATTAAATGCATTAAGAACGATTCCATAGGTGCAAGATTAATCTAATCTTGTACAAACAGAGAGATATTTAAAAAATGTATTATTTGAATAAAAATTTTATAGGCAATATTGGATAAAAGTTAGCCAATCTCGAGTGCTGCTCTTATTGCAGGAATTCAAATTTTTAGGATGAGTGCTGAAATGGTCAGAAAATGGGCAAATGAAGTGTCAGAGAGATTGAATTCCAAATACCCTCAAAACAGTTTCCATGCTCTCTTGTTATTGCACGAAATCAAGAAAATCGACCACGTCACATTTATGAAAATTTTATTATAACTAACAAAGGAAACTTTAGTCCCTATCGGAAATATGCAGGTGATAAGATTTATAAAGGAGGTTATGCCAAATGTGGATTCAAGTTATGAAAAAGTATTTATTATTAAAAATATTAGTAATTTATTGAATATTTGTTAAGACAAATTCATAAATCATAAGAAATCGTTATTTTTGAAGCAGCAAAAGCACTTTGTGAAGTTAAGCAACTATCGAATAAGGACTTATAACCTATGGTTTAGGTGATTAGTGTATTTTTAGTATCCAACAGTTCCACCAATAAATTTGTGGCCTTAAAATTATTAAATAAATTAATAGCTAACCCAGTAAGAAGGCCACTAATAACTTCAACATAATAGATAGAGGCATTAATTTAGGACAGTAATAAATCCTTATCATCTTTGGCTGTTTCAATATTATTAAAGATTTGTCAAGAATAAAACATTGAAAAGACATTGACAGATATATTAGAGTATTTGACGGATATGAGTGATGAATTCAAAATTGATGTTTTAAGAAGTGTTAAGGCTTTGATAAAGAATAGTCCCAAGAAGTGGAGACCAATAATTAATTTCCTACAATTGACTTTAAAATAGGAAGCATCAGTTGACTTTAAGAAGTTTGCCATCGAAATTGTGGAAGGAATAATTAATGATATCCCGGAAGCAAGGGATTAAGCCTTATTGGCATTAGCTGACTATATTGAGGATTGTATTTAAGTTTAGATCTAATTGAATGTGCTAAACATACTAAATCGAGAAGTATCTAAGAAATAATGCCCAGCTAGGGTTATCAGAATAATTAATAATAGACTTCATTTAGAGGCTAGTGAGGTAAGGGCAGCAGCTGTAGGAGTATTGGGAAAGTTCATCCTTCATTATCCAAAAGAAAGGGATGGAGTTAAAAAATTAGTTTAGGCAGCAGCTTAAGATCCTGATGAGGAAGTAAGAAATAGAGCACTTTATTATGTTGGGGCTGATGCTGCAAGTGTAGAACCCTTACAATTGAATGAATTGGATGCACTTGAAGCATACTTAACAATGAATTAGAAGTAGATTTTATAATCTGATGATCAAAATATTTTGTCACTCAAGAATGCATTAGTATTTGCAGAATAGAATAAAGGCAAAATTAAAAGGACAGAGGTTCCATAATAATTGATAGATCAGGAAGTGATATAATAATAAGAATTTGTTGAGGATAATAATTATGAAGTTTATAAGCATTTATTCAAAGAGAGCTAAATATTCAGGAATTACGGTCCATTGAGGTAGGTTTCGAAACAATTAGATTTAACTGACAAAAAAAGCGAATATATTGTGTCAGTTAACAAATATTTGTTTGATTGCCACATAGTTCTAGAATATAAATTAAAAAATACACTGCAAGTGACACTCTAAGATGTTAGTGCTGAATTGACTATTAAGAACCCTCATATTGTTGTGGATACTGTTGTAAATGCTAACCTGATAGAATAAGAATCTACATCAAACATTTTTGTAGGTTTAGCTGTTAATCCTGATATAAGACTAGTATCATCAACTATATAGACCATCTTCCACTTCAAAGTAAAGGATAATAATACTCTATATGATGATGAATTTTAGGTGGAAGACTTTGTTATAGCTTACAGTGAATACCTAAAGCCAGATATCTGGTTCAAGTAATTATTTAGTTTTTCATAATAGATCATTTAAGACTGAATGGGAAAAATAAGCATAACCTGAGAGTGTTTCAATCTTTTAATTAGATTATAAGAATACAGATGTTGCTATTAAGGAATTAGTGAGGCATTTTGGTATTTAATAATTGTATTCTCAAAGGTTTAAGTGTCTGTGAGTCATCTGATGTGGTGTAGCCTGCAAATAAATTCCATACATTATATCTTAGTGGCCAATTTCTAGGGTATCTCAATGTATTAATAACAATATAAATTGGTTTTTAATAAAATTAATGCATCGTTAAATTAAGATGTAAGTGTTAAGATGAAAAATTAAGTCAGTTAATTATTGAATCATTAGGTTGATAAATATATATTAAATAATATTAATAAATAAACATATCATGTGTTAGAAGGATCAAAATTTTCAATCTTAATCACTCTCTTACGTCTCTAACGAGGAAAAAATAAAAATGGAGCATATTTACGGCGTAGATAAGTATTCTATGATTAATGATACCAAAAAATTTGACCATCCACAAATTTAGTGTGATAATTTGAGAAGATTATTAACAAAACTAATCTATGCGCTAAATCAAGGAATCGGATTAAGCAATAAGGAGTAAGAGATGGTTTTTTTTAGGGTAACAAAATTATTTTACTCAAATGATCCTTAGCTTAGGCGACTAATCTATAAATCAATAAAGGTATGATTTATCAAATAAATTATGTAGATGTTAGGGGTGTAGTACGTTCATATAATATTATAAAGTTTATAAAAGGATCTTATGAACAGTAGTCAGCTGGTAAGAGTCGAAGCATTAAGGGTTATTTCAATAATTGAAGAAGAAGAACATATAATTTAAATAGAAAGATTTGTCCAACAAGTAATAAATTCTGATTAATAAAGGCTATCCTAGATAAAAACAGTTATATATCGAGCACTGCCCTTTTAGTGGGAATAAAGATTGTTAATAAATTCCCAAATATTGTTAGAAAATGGCTATCAGAAATATAATTTTAATTTAATTAATCCGAGATCAATTATCATGCCCTAATATTGCTGTATGAGATGAATAAATATGATAGAATAACAGTTTCTGATTATTTAAAATTTCCGAATTATCCTTAATTGCTAGTGAACTTTTAAATT
Organism: Paramecium bursaria; assembly: GCA_016759055.1. Lineage (NCBI taxonomy): Eukaryota > Ciliophora > Oligohymenophorea > Peniculida > Parameciidae > Paramecium > Paramecium bursaria. Next base: position 20,660 of record VMTU01000334.1, read on the forward strand.
TTAAGATTTTTAAAGGAGATATCTCGCGAATCAGATAAAATTGACAATCTTTATTAGGAAATGTAGCATTTTTTAAACTAATCCATACTTGAGGGATAAAACTTAATATTTTTAGAGTGTTATTCATTCATATTATAGAATAGGCTTTTAAGATACGTTTATTCTTATCAAATACACCAGCAATTTTATAAAATTTTCAATCCTAATTATAAGAATATGGAAATTTATGTTGCAATCAAACTGCTTGGTTAAGCAATTAAAGAATTCAGATAAACTGAAATCTGGTAATTAAATGAATACTTGGAAATTGGTACACTCTACCCTCATCCATCCTTATCCTGTGTTTCAATTTTTTCGTGTATACAATTGTAAGAAAAATAATTAATTACTTACTTATAATATTTATTTAATTAAGAACAAAGTGAAGGTCTCTAATATAATTTTTAGAAGGACTATGTGAATTAACTGATTTACATCCAGAATGCTTTTAATTATATATCGAATTTTTATAATTGTATCGAAGGATTCAAGTTCATTAATACGGGCTTCAGTAATGAAAATAATCTGTTATGCTCTTATAAAATTAAAAAACATGTCTCATATTGTTCTGGAAATATTATTTGGATTACCTTAGCCTTCTGAAATATAATTTTAATCTAAAGCCATTATGTTGATTTGCTCATTTTGTTTCCAAATTGGATACCAATAGGTAAAACAGTTGGATAGTTCAAATACTTCACTCTGCTTTGAATATCTTAAAAATAAATTCACAAATGGATGTGATGCTTTTTATAATGTTTAATCAGAAGAAAATAATTAAATAAGATTATATTTATAAGCAATAATAGACTACCAAAATATTAACTTGGATAGATATAGTAATCTAGAAAACAACTCTGAAAACAACGTATTGAAGATAATAGATAAATAATAAGCTGAGTAAATTACTTATTAACTTAAAATATGAAATAATCATCGATAGAGTGCAACCATTATTAGGATAAATGATTAAGATAAAAATTAAAAATTTATATTATAAAAAAAAATGAAGGAGCAGATATTTTATATTTTGATGACCTATAGACCACTAATATTTAAATTGGTAAATTATATCTAAAACTACATACAGATAATGAAAAGCCGAATGAAAGAAATACAATATAGAATCTCTTTATATCATTAATATATTAATTATAATTGATATTTATATTTCATTATTGCATCATTTAAGGCTCCAACTTCTGTATTTTCCACACCATAATACATTTATCCACTTCACTCGTGGTAACTAATATCTCTTTATCAGGACTAGCGACACATTAATTTATCTAAATCAGATGGTCTGTATAGATTCTGGTATATCCCTACCCAGATGTGCACGGGTAATTAAATATTCTTATTGTTCCCATTTCATCTGTTACCTAAAAATTTATCAAATATATACAGCAATGCTATTTTCACTTATGATTGTAATCTTAGTAATTCTATTTTCATCAGTATAACATGAGTGTACTCCCTTAGCCTTCTCTGCCATCTTTATACCATCAGAACACCACTCCAAGTCAAACTCAAATGATAGAGTGTTAATTCTTTTTTGGAGTGATAAGTCAATGATAGCATATTCATCTGAAATATCCTTATATAGGAGGAAGAAGTTATCGGTTGAGAAATCCAAATATTCAACAGATGTATTCAAGTTATCTATGCTGCAGAGTAACCTGAATCCATTCTCCTCATTCTCTGTATCATAGATTTCAATTTTTGCATTCTGCTCCTAATTTCTCGCTAAAGATAATGCTAATTTTTTCTCATCTATAGATAATTTCATATCAGAGATGACTGATTTTTGTTTGATTTCATATTTCTGATTCTATTAATAATTTTAATCTGTGTTTAACACCTAAACATGCTATTCAAAAGCGATTATGATTTTGGGGGAAAGTTTACAGACCACCATCTAGATTGTTTCCTTTTAAAAATGAGTATTATATGGTCTCTTTAATTTTTATAAATCCCAGACTGAGAATAGACCTTTTGATGTTATTGAATATAATTTCTAAGAATTTCCTGAGAATGCCACAACTTTTGGTAGTTCTTAGTCAGTACATTCTATTCTAAGTTTCACCATCTCCTTATTAATCTTACTTAATGCTATAAATAATATTAAAAAATTACATTTAAGATCCTATTCATTTGGTCTCACTAATTCATATATGTCTCCACTTTTAGTTCCCGCTAGTATATATTTCTATCCTATGCAAACGGACTAGACATAATATTTAGGACCTAATTGATCCTTCAAAGGATCTTGGACTAAATTATATTCATAAATTTTTTCAACAATATAGGAATATTCTGATCTGCCAAGATACCACAAAATGACCCTGCCATCCATTCCACCAGATACAAACATTTAAGAATCCTTTGTTGTATACAAACAAAACACTGGAGCATCGGGATGTGCTTTTTATTTTATATTGATTTTCATATCATCCCAAACATATAGAAAACCATCCTACCCTGATGTAATGATTGCATCTTAGACAAAGATGATTGTTAAAAACTAAATTCTTAGCTATTCTCTCTCCTCTTCATCCTAACCTTCCTCCTTGTCATCTGGAAATTCTGACTATTACACTTCATCAAGTTTGGGGTTTATTTCAACCAAATCTCGAGGATTTTCTATTTCCATAGCTTGAAATGTTAACGATCCCCCAGCATAGGTCCATAGACTCATATGCTATACACCACAGGTAACGAACTTGAATATTGAATTAGGGAAGAATTCCATATCTTTGATTTTGAAAGCAAGTGAATAAGAGAAATTGACAGATCCAAGCACAGATGCCGATTCAGAGTCAATTAGCATAACCATTAGAGTGTATTCATTTGTGATTACACAACAACATATGTGCCTATTATCGTACGCAAATTTAATGTTATTTATAATAGGAGCATTATTTATTGTAATAGATTTAACACAAGTTCTTGAACAAATATCCCAAATTAATAATTTAGCTTTTATCTCCATAGTTCCTGCACACAATAACTTCTTATCATGACTTAAGGCAATACATGATATTTCAGGAGATGATGAATTTTCAGATTAATCTAATTTGATAAATTCTTAGTAAACTTAAGGTTCTGTGACCTGTACACCTCCTTTGAATTTCTTGAATTGATTGAACATGTTTTCATCTGGCTCTTCATCTTCAAGAGTAGTGATGACCAAATTGCATCCAGCAATATAAATTAGTCTTTCATCAAAATCATAGAATAAATTATTTCTTCTATTGAATGCCTTTCTTCCAATTATACTTTATAATTTTAATTCTACTTATGGGATTTTAGTATCATCAACATTCTTTACCTTATCAGATATTCCTTATCTTAATGGTAAGAGTTCATTTAGGTGACTCTTGAATTAATCCTTACTAACAACTTCTTGATCAGCATCAACTTACTTTTTGTCATAATTTAAATTATCTAAGTCCCACATATTTTATTCTTGATCAAGTCTCCACTTCATGATGCATTCATCCAATATACCTGATGAGTAAATGTATTAGGAATTCTAATGAGTCTCTATTTAATTTACAAATGAGATGTGAGCAGCATAGGATTTTGCTAAGCACATTTATTTTCTTACTAACTCATTTATAAAGTCTTTGTCATAATACAAACAAGACTATTTCACTAAATGTAGATCACCATTTGTAGATCCAGATATTAGGAATGCCTCTAGGACATCAGTCATGACAGACATAACTGGGTTTTTGAGGATTTCATTTGCAACATTGATTTCTGGTTCCACATTTACTTTCTGAATAAGATTTTCATAAAATTGATATTATGCATGTAGAGAATTGGGGAAATTAAGTCTTTTCCATTAGATGCTTTTTATGGAATCCCAATTCTTAACGGAAGTATTTGAATTCAAATCCCAAACAATATACACTCCTTGGGGGTCATTATTTATTCTAGTTTATTAATTATTAACTAATTAATAGTAAATAAGTAGGAAATTTCCATCCTTACTAAATGTCATGAAATATGCTGAAACTCCATATGTATCACTATCTGTCTGATATGATTCGTATACTGATGGGCACCTTATGTCAGTGTATTTTAAATAAAGATTCTTATCAGCTGCTCGAAATTGAGATGTTTTTCTAGAACCTCTACTTACCCAAACTGAAATGAATGAGCCTTCTTTCTCCAACTTAGAATCAAATACATCCTTTTGACTCTTAGCATTATCATATGAAATAGCCAACATGTCTCCTTTGAGACTAAATTCTATATTCAATACTGGAGTCTTCAATTCTTTATCTTTTATGCTCATTAACAATTCTAAGGAAGGTAACTCGTATCTCTCAGATAATTTACCCATAGCATTCTTTTGCATTTTCGAATTTAATATCATAACAAGAGGCATCTAAAATCCAATCACAAGCAAATCTCCATCAGGTGAGAATCTTATAACAGTTGGTGTAACACCTAAATGAGTGACTTTTAATAGGGAATTATTTTCAGTATCCCATAATATCAATTTCTAATCCTCTCCCACAGATGCCATTACTGGTTAATATGGATGTAAGGTGAAAAACATCTTTTTATTGAAGAAATCAATTTATTGTTTATTATCAAAAACCTATGATTAGTGAAATCTTAAATAGATGGAATTGTTGAATTTAATTGTTTCTGTAGTAGTATACTATTATTATGGCTAATCAGACCCTGATGAATCACCAGATTCACTTTTTTCGCTCTCAGAGACTTAACTTTACTGTTTTTGTTCTTTTTTAATTTAAATATTATACTATTACTTTGCTAAGTCAAATTTTTCATTTGTTATAACTTAAGCCCTGAGAATTCAACCTAGAAGTTAGATTCAAGAATATCACCATTTCTTGTTCCTATTAATAGGACTGACAAATTTTATTCATTATTAGTTTAATCGATATCCTCCTCCTTAGTGGAATGCTTTTTGGGTACTCTACACGAAAATATATCAATAGACTATGCTGATAGATTCTAATTATTATTATGAATAATACCCTTGATGTTGCTGTTCCTTCAAAAAATCCAGTTTTCCTAATATTGAATTCATTAATTAAATTAAATTTAGTATCCCAAATCTTAATGTATTCATCTTCACCAGATGTAATAATTACAACCTTATCTCCTAATATTTCTGATATCTTAAGACAGTTAATCATTTTAGCATGAGCACGCTCTTTAACAACAATATACTTTCCACAAGCCACTAATGCTAAATCACCGAAATTGTTTCCCACAATAATATCACTTTCAATCTAATCTCCCAACAAGTAACTTATATAGCTTAGGGATGTGATGAAACAACCATTTGCATATCTAACCTCCTCTCCTACTCCTATCACTTGAGATCTTATTAAATTTCTTCCTTAAAGGGACCATATTGTTACATTCTAATACCCACATGTTGCAAATTCATATTTATTGTATGGGTTGAATATAACTGCACATATTGGAAATGTCCCAGAATTTCTAAATGCTAAAATTGTTTCTGTCTTCCAATTTGTAACTTAGATTGAATAATTTTCGTCAATACCAACACTCACAATAAGACTAGAATCTCTAGAGAACATTAGATCATATATTCCATTTTTATGATTAGTCTTTATTATTTTTACTGGTTCAGTATTGAATACGTTCCATATATGGATAGTTGGCCGTGGAGCACTTTCTCCTGTAGCTACAAAACATTTTAGAGGATGAATTGCTAAACAGGTAATCTTAAATCTATGTCCTTCATAGAATTTCTATTAATTATTTAATGGGTTGTAAACTATAGCCACTCTTGATGATATATACACAAAATGCCTCTAACAATCATTATGGCAATCATCATAAGGCAGAAGAGCTTGCTTAGCAAACAACATTTCCTTTTAGAATTAGGCCGGTAACATTACAGACTATTGTTGCATTTACTCCATTCTTCTTCTTTATTCTGCATTCATGGCTCCTCTCTTTTTTTCGCCATCAGTTTTAGTATCCTTACTAATAACTGTAAATCCCTTCTTTTTCTTTTATTATTGGTTATAAAAATGAACGTAAAATAAAGTTCTTCTCTTATCATAGGATAAAAATCCATAAACATATTCTAAAGTTAATGAAAGTGGTGGTTATCGTTTAGCTTAATATTCTTTCTTCTTAAATGAAGGAATCAACTCCTAAAGTAATCCATTAAGCATTTTTTGGCTTGTAGCTCTAAAAAGAACAAAATTATCTCTAAATTTATCTGAAATGTTATTTAAGAAGAAACAATAATCTTTTTCCCTCTTAAATATCTCATCAACAGATTAAGAGAAGTCTTATTTATTGGAGCTTATAGTAAAATTGCTGATTGCTTGGGATTATTGTTTAAAAACAAATTATTTGTCATCTTATTGAAATGGCTTTGAGAAATCAGTAGCATCATTTATAAATTCAACCTTCCATTCTATCAATGTGTTATCAGTTGATCCTATAGTATAAAATATATCCTAAGATTTTGTCATTAGTAATCTACTAACATTACTAGCATGACCCCTCAAGAAACCTCCACAATTATTTTCAAGTTACTCTCTATCTCGAAAGAAATAGACATAACCACTTTCTCCTGCACAAATATATATCTTAACGTCACCACCTATCAAAACAGGCAAATATGATTCCTTCTTAGATTTATCATTTTCTTTTGTATGAATGGGATATCTTATTACCCAAGTTGTAGAATTCAATTTTTCATTTTCTTATAGTAAATTCTTAGATTTCAGGTCTGGTAATTCTATCTTGTATTGATTTTTCATAGTTGTTCCTACTATGAATGCCTTGCAATCGTCAACAAAGTCTAAACATATAGGAAGTTCCCCTTCGAAATGTATCTTTTTTGGTGCAGTCTAAAAGTATGAACTATTGTTGAGGAAAAACACATAGACGAAAGCATCATTTACTGCACATACTAAACAGGCAGTATCAGAAGAAAATTTCAGATCATTAATCTAATGTTTGCAATCGTACCATCTGGGAGATTCTTCCCAATCTATCCTTAAATAAACTTTCCCTGATATTGTACCCAAAGCAAATACAGTTCCTCCATCTTCGAAATTGATACAATCCATAGAAGTGATCTAATCACCAATAGACCATACATCAACTATCTCATGAGTCTCAAGTGAAAAACCATAAACTGTGGATTGTGAACCTGCACAAAAGACTAGTTTATCGTCACTATCTGGCCTTTCTAGAATGCATAGTGCTTAGAGTGATCCACTTAGTTGGATAATATAATTTATTCTTTATGCTCGAAGTTTATTCACAAATGAGTTGCTTGTATGTTCTTATTTTTGTTGAAGATATATTTCAACTATGTCTCCTTCTGTGGAGGCTACCAGTATTTTATCACCAGCCACCACTATATCTGATATAACGTAACTAAATAGCTTGAATCCAAATGCAGTCAATTCTATATTCTTTATCTATTAGAATTTGAAATCCAATAAGTGGATAGTTGAGGCATCTGTACCAACAATTATACCATTAGCATAAGTGGTTATGCTAACAATCTAGTCCTTATAGGTAACAACTTGTTGCATGGTTTCAAAGTTCTCCCAAACTCTCACCGATCCATCTTGATGACCTGATATAACTACAATCCCTTCCTCTTTTTCATCTTAATAAGCCTTTAAGTAGGGTTCCTTTAAGTTTATTCGGAGAGCAGTTGCACAAGTTAAGGGCTGATTGAAATAATAATTTTCAAATTGAGCTTCTTTTGTTAGAAAATGTCCCTCATAATATTAGAATTGGAGTATTTATGATATTGTACAAACTATAAAAGAGTTCTCATATTATTTTGTGTTAACACTATTAAATGAACCGATAAAATTGTTAATTGTTAGCAAATCCACAGCAAACTCGTTCACAAATGTACTTAAAACTAAACTAAAATCCTTTATACTGTATATTAGGATTGGTGATGCTGCTCTAATACCACATGATGCTAATAACTCATCATTATTGAAAAAGGTTAATAAATGTACACCTTTCTAATGAACTCCCTTAATTACACCAATATTGTGGAGGGTTTTACAATCCCATATATGTATAGCTGGAGTCTCTGCAAATTCTCCACTAGCAATTAGTGTTTGATTGTTTGCTACAGCCAAAGAAATAACTTCAGAATCATGTTCAAGATAGTGTCTTTACTCATTAATTTTAGGATAATATATGATTATTATGCAAGCAGTAAAGAAAATCAATTTCTCATTTAATGCCTTGTCTTAAGTGCCAGCCACTTTAATGTAAGCAAGAGGTCTTTTTACATCCTTGCCTCTAAAACCATATACCCAATTCATCTTTGCATAAACATCTTTCTAAAAACTTGGATTGAAAGTATTGGATTAGGCATACACCTTCTTAGCTAGACTACTAATCCACTAGATTTTAGTATTATAAGTCTTAGATGCTAATATCTAACCCAATGGTCTATTTTCGAAATATGGTTTTTTAGTGTCAGGTAATAACAATTTTTTCCCAAATTCTTTATTGAAAACCGATCTCAGCATATCTATCTTTTACTAAATCTTCTCTTATTGAACCTGACCTTTCAATTCTGGTGCTTCCTTTGATATGATAATTTAATTACCTTCTTAATCGATTGAAAGAAAACTCTAATTTCCTCTGTCTTTACACACCACTTCAAGAGCTATGAAATGTTGACTCTGGAGTTTTCTGCAAATGAATTCTTGAGGAAATCAGAAATCTCTTCTTCATTCACTTCTGCATTGATCTGAAGAATTTTGTAGGTCGCAATAGCACAGGAATGGAGCATGAGTTCAAGATCAATCTAATATAGATTAAGAATAAATACCAAATTCAAGCTATTGAGTTCATTGAAATCGAAAAGATCAAAAAGGAATCTCGCCTTCTCTTCAAAGTTGCTTTCAGCGAATACTATAAGACCTGAGAAGAGCTCTAATGCATTGATTAGTCCATTGTTGTTTGTATCCCAGATTTGAAACATGGTTTCATTCGATCCAAATATTTGTTCATACTCTGAGAGATCCATACTAAAGGTATCGCAAACAGATTGGAATGATCCATGATATTCTCTGAGTTTTGAAATCGAATTATGCAGCAATTGATTATTTTATGGGAGTTGCGCATTCTAAAGATGAGATAAAAATGATCCCATTTTATTAAAAAAAAAATATAATATTAAATATATTTCAAAGTTCTTATTTAAGTTTGATTTATTAGAGTCTTTTATTTCCGAAAATCTGACTCTTCGAACTATGGTATGTTAGGCATGGTTTCTATGGTTCTGGCCTATACCCTGGATTGCTAAAGAATTAACCATACTTTTCTGATGATTGAGTATAAAATTAATTTGATGTTAACTTATTCCCAAAAATATCGGAATCCTCCTTTGGTTTTGGAACATGTCTTGAGTAATTTAACGAGCCATCGGGATTAGTTAAACAAATACCTTTCTATGATGGGCTTACAACAAATTCATTAAATAAACTATTTCGTCGTTTATACAATTGAGGCAAACTAAATGAGTCCTTAACTGTTGAATCGAGTGTATTACGATTCACATTGGTTACTTTTTAAAACTTGAAATCATTCTTTGTATTCATAGGTGACGCCTCCCATAAAAAATTGATTGAATCATATCCGTGTTCTTTAGGAATTTATACAATGAGAAATACCTTAGAATACTCTCTTCCCAAATTTAGTTTCTTCATTTCCATCGTAGAGAATTAATCTTCCATAAGTTTACTTCATAATATATAATATGTCATTTAATTTTAGAAACTGCTTTTAGTTGCTTTCGAACAGCTGCAGGCAAGTTACTAACCTTCTTATACAAATCTTGTAACTATTGTTATTCCTTAGTCGAAAGCTTCTAACTTGGTAGTATGGGTTTGCTCATAATTTCCCTTCTCTTTTCAATTTATAATTTCTTAGCTTAATTCTTATCAAACTACATCTCTTTGATTTCAGCCTTTAGGATATAAAAATGATTACCAACTCAGCTTTTGTTAAATCCTCCATTGGAAGCCCAAAATTTTTAGGTCTATTTCTCTCCTCCTCAATTGCAGAAAACTGTTATTTTTCTTCTTTAAATATCTTTCTCAACATCAGATTGTTTTCAAAATCATCCTTCCAGCTCTCCAATCTATATTATATGAGATCATTTATAACAGGGTTTAATGATTCTTTCTTAACTTTCTCTACTTCAGCCTCTAATTTCAATAGCGGATTAAGCATCTTCTATTTCTTGACTTCTGGATCCTCCAAGAACTCCATATCAGTAGCTTTAGAAGTATCTAACTAGGAAAGTTAAAAGTTAAAATCATACAATTCTATTTGCACCTTATGTGTAAACATAATCACAATTTTCTGGGTCAGTTTTACATATTATTTGCTATTTGCATGATGGACATAGCATCAAAAATTGTAAAATTGTGGTAGAATGAAATTATCCAACTATGTATTAGATTATCATATACTTTCTTTTCTAGCTGCGTTAAATCTAACTCCCTTAGCTATCATGTGGCCACATTGTGTGCACTTAACATGAAAAGGAGTCTCAAATCTGATTTTCGGACCACTTTTAATCTTGTATTTATCTAATCTTGATTCCTTTCTAGGTCCCTTAACCTTCGCCTTCCACTAATGCTTTAATGACCCTCCATTCATGTCATAGTTTGGTCCAAAATAGAAGTTATCAGCTCTTGCTGCAGCGAGAGTACTCATAAATATGATTAAAGATAAATTTTAAAAAGCACTCAAACATCTCATCTTTGTATTCGATAAGGATTTATCATAACCATTGCAAACCCTCAAAGATAAAGTCATTGAAGAAAAATAAAGATGGTATTATTTTTTCTTAAAACAATCTAATTATTCAAATGATAGGCGGGAATCCAATCTCAACAATCGAAATACGATCAAGGTTTATTAGAATGAGATTAAGAAGGGGACTAAGCCAAGAGCGAGAACCAAGAAAACAAAAAAGGAAACTGAAGACATCATTAAGGAATTCGCAGGATTACAAATTAATGAGCCGAACCCAAACGACGACCTTTAGGAGCTTAAACTAAATTTGATGATTATAGTTAGGACTTAATTCAGAAATTAAGAATACACTTATGACCTGATAAAGTAATTCATTGACACAAAAGCATAGAAAAATATTGTAATTTTGCAGGAAATTAAAGAATGGTTATTGGCATAAGATATTGCATCAAACAAATAAATAGATTCATGGATGTTAGATGTTATGCTGGAGCTAAAAGTTGATTTGATAATTACTAAAACTAATCTGGAATCCTTTGATCGAATAAAAGGTTTAGTTAAGAATTGTTACCAAAAAGTCAAAGACAATTAAGACGATGTTATATTGTTGTCTAAGAAAACATAGATTAATAACTTTGTAGGATAGGATGAAGATTTAGTATTCTATCCAAAAAACTACCAAAGTTTTCTTATGTAAATAAATGGGATGTCTGAAAAGAAAGCAATAGCTGTATGTAAGCGATTTAAGACTCTCAGACTCTTAGTTGAACACTTAAGATCTTTACCTTAGTTTGATTGGAGTTCGATAGCTAACATTGAAGTGAAACAATTAGACAATAAAAAACATGTTATAGGTGAGAAGTTGGCAAGAACTCTTTACATGTTATTTACAAGCGAAAATCACATGTAATATATCTATTAAAATTGATATTATTTTAAAACAAAATAATAAAACTAACATCATTAACCACCTAAAGCAGTACACTGATCTACTGATACACATGCCGTAGCATTCCAACATTTAAGTGGTTCATCTATTTAAATAGGTCTCCCTTCTCCATCTATTGTGTTATTGTTGCATTATTGATATGAACAACTACAATCAAATAGATCAGAATGAAAAACATCATGAATTAGAGCCCCATTAATCAGGCACTCTTCATCCATGTTACAAAAAAGTGCTAACATATTGAATTTTAAATGATATGTAATATTCTGAGGGCATGAACATGGGGATGGAAATGGGTTACCTAACGTAAAAGAACCATCACAACTCCTTCCATCTCCTATGCCAAACTCTTAAAATCTTTCAACACAAAAGTCGTGATACATACACTACTCATCAACCCAATCAACAGGTGTGTTGCACTTGATACATTCATCTGTTGGATTTGTAATATTTTAAACACACAATTATTTACATTGGTTATTAAAACCACCGTAATTTTTACCACACCAATTACCATATCTATAAAACTCCCCTATCTCTAGAAGAGATTAGCACTAGTAATCAGCAGGAAGTTATTTGAAAGATATTTCCAACATATTTTCGAGTTATTAAATTCTCTCTTATGAACCAACATAGCATGAGTCACCGAATGATATTGTTTTTTGAACAGATAATCTTCTAGCAAAAAGTAAATTAAAAAATAATATAAAATACATAATATATAAAAGCTAATTTTGAAATGTTTTACATATTTAAAATAAAATAATTTGTCATCCAATTCTTAGTGGACCACCACCCTAACCATAAAATTAAGCATTCTACATTATCATATTCTTTTATTATGTCAAAATATCCTAAATTTCCTCTCCCTTCTCCTAAGCTCTCTCTTAAGCCTAAAATTATAATTATAAAATTTACTTTATCTTCTTCCCTTCGTTTCATGAAGTATTGTTATTTCATTTTCATGATGTCTTCTTTATAATTTTAAATCTCAAATTGTAAGACATCAACCTAATCCTGACTTGCTTTTAATTCTCCAAGCATCTTTTTCATCTATCCAGTCTTCTCTTTTAAGCTCTCCTTATAATTAGATAATTATTGATGAATCTCAACACCTGGCTATCTCGATAATATATTTTTCAATTCCATAAATAATTTTTCCTTCTCTCTTATGAGAGCCTCCTTCTCAGTGACTTCTTCAGTCTTTGCTATCAGTCTTCTTTAGAGAGTTTATATTTTCAATATTCTTTCGAAATTATCCTGATCTGTGGCTTCTAATTTTCTCCATCTATGAACATTCATAGGATTAGCCAATTCATCTTGTAGAGCCTTGACTTTATTTTTTTCATTCAGTAAGTCTTTCTCTAAATTATTGATCTCATTTCGAAGATCATCTATGCATTTGATTTATTCATTTGTACTCTTCATATTGAGAAATAATTTACATTCAATTCCAATTTAAGTTGTCCCAATTCTTTCTTAAGACTAGATAATTCAGATTCTTTATCTCGATAATTAATTTCCCCCTTAGTTAAACTTGATTAAGCTAATTTAATTTTCTCAAACAGTGTATTAAGTTCTTGATTTCTTTTAATGAGTTATGTTCCCAGAATATCCCTTTCATTGACTACCATCTCATAATCTTTCTCTTACCTTTGTTTTTCCATCTTAGCTTCTTGAATTATATATTTTAATCTTGAAATATGATTATCCTAAGTTTTAATAACCTCCTCTGTAGATTTAATATTCTTTTTCACCTTCTTCTTCTCCTATTTAGTTTTGTTGTTTTCTTCCTCTACCTTATGATAATCATAGTCTTATTTGATCAATTGTTAATCTCTTGACTTTATTTACTCCTTCAATTATTCAACTTCATGAGACATTCTAGTATATCTCTTTGATAGTTCATCAATTTCTGCTCTACTCTCTGTTAAATTCTTCGAATAGAGATTTCTATCTGATCTTACTGTTTCATAAAGACTTTGTTAATGTTTAAGTTTAGCCTCTACTTCCTAATTCTTTTTCTATAATTCAGCAACTTAGTTATTCTTTATTTTAACCTCTTCAACAGTTTGATAAAATTTGGCATGAGCCTAAGATGCTTCTATACCATATTTCTCTTACTCTCTTTGAAGTTAAGTTATTTATTTTTAGATTCTAGCATTTACAGCCTCATAATTTATAACTTAATTTTCTATTTTCTTAAGATCATTCATATAAGTTCTAATTTATTCATCAGTTTCATGCTCTGTTTATTCAGCCTTCTTTAAAGCCTTAGTTTGCTTAGTCCTTAATTTGAGTTTTGCATCTATTTCGTTTTTTCAATAAATCTCTTTATTTCATCTCTTTTGTCAATGTTTCAATCTTAAATTCCTCTATCTCTTATTATTTCTTATCTCTCAATAGGGAGATGTTTTCTCTTTCTTTGATTGTCTAATCTTCAATACGATGAGCAACCTTTAATTCCTTTGCTGCTTAGTCCACTAATTTAAGGGCTTCTTTATTTTCTTCATATAATTTAGCAAGCTCCTCTTTTTGAACAACGATTTATTCCTTAATAGTTTTAAGGGCATCAGTTTAATTGGCACTTTCTTTTTTAGCTGCTGCCCAAACATCTTATGTATCTTTCTGTTTATTATGATAATGTTCCTTTTCCTTTATTCTTTGTAGGATTATCACATTTTGTTATTCAACCTATTTCTTTGCACTAACAATCATTTATGCAGTAGCATTTTATTTAGCCTTAGCTTCATCTATTTTCTTCTTTGTTTCTGCCATTTCTTCGTCCATTTATACTTTTCTCATTTCCTCCTTATTCGCTAATGATGTGATTTTAGCTATCTCCATTTCAATTTTTGATATCTCCTTCAAGTATTCCATATGCTATGTGTCTCCTCCTGCTTTAGGTCATGATTCACATTTTCGTTTTGAGTTCTCAGATATGATAATTTAGCAAATGCAGCATGTAAATCTATTTTATAAACAATAATTAATACTTTTTTACAATTCCTCAATAGCTCTTTTTTTATCATTAAGAGTTACTTAATTGAGCTCTTCAATATCATCAACAACTCTCTCACATTATTTGTTTAACTAAAATTGAATTATATAATATACATTTTTAATTTCCTCCTTTCCCAAAAATATTTTATCTCTAAGTTCCTTCTCTTTTATTTTAAGTTCTTCTGTTTTTCTCCATTTATCCTCTAATTCCTTTTAGAAGACCTCTGCTTATTGGGTGTCATCATTTATCATTTTTTGAGACATTTGAACTTTTGATGTGTATAACACTATCTCTGAGTTATGTTCCTTGCATCTGTTTGTTTATTTAATAATTTTACTTCCTACTCCATCGAACTTCATTCTCATAACCCTCTTTAAGAGAATTGTAGAGAGTTTCATATTTGATTTTAAATAACTCCAAATCAGGATCACCTGAGAAATCCCTAACTACATCTTAAAAGTCTTTCTCAATTTACTGTATGACAGCAGGATCAGTAGAATATTGATCTATTTCCTTATTTAATGCTGCCAAGCTCAATCCCTCTTCAGCATTTTTACTCATTTTTTTAATTAATTATATAAATAATAACTTTATGATTGTATCATTGATTCTAAATATTTTTGAACTCTCTCTATCAGTTTATATAATTTTTAGTTAATAAACCCTTTGAGTCAGCTTTTTAATTATCCATTAACTTTTATCCATTATTTTCATAGATATTTTTTAAATTATTTTATCTATCGATGAGAATATTATCATTTT
>VMTU01000217.1:0-34165 GCA_016759055.1 Paramecium bursaria
TTCTTCAAAATTAATGACTATCTAAAGGAAAAGTCATCTATGCAACCCTTTAATTCTTATGTTATTTTGAAATCCTGTTAGATTGTAGTTTTGGTATTTAATTTTCAGATACTATTGAAAATATGTAGAATCTAAAATATGATTCATGTGCTAAATTCGATGCTAATGTCTACCATCTTTCAAACATTTTACACACAGTCTTCTAGATTAAAATTTGCACACTTCGATATACAAATTTTATCTAGGTTATGCTGTTAATGATCAATAATTCTGCATTTAATCATTAAAAATTAAAATTAAAATTAAATAATAATTTATTATTTTGAATTCATTGTAATTATTTTTCTTATTTTATTACATTTAAGCTATCTAAAATATATTATATGATTACATTTTCCTTTAGCCAAAATGTATTTGGAGATTTACTGCTGAGGAGTACCATTTATCAAAACTAGATAATAATAATAATTACACTCATCTACTTTATGATCAAATTATGAAATTTTTTTTGATAACTTATTGTGAATTTAATTGAATCTTTAGGAGATTAAAATCAACTATTCATCATCCTGTGAAGTTAAAAAGCTTTTTATTGCATTTTCTGTGGAAATTAATAATGTTTAATTAATATTTTTTCTTCTATAATCTATAAACCATATTTTTAATTTTCCAAGTTCACACAATGTTAGTAATTTATTCTTATTTTAAATAATTTGCATTTGCACAACGCAGTCCCTATGAGCTTAAGCTTTTTAAAATAATAATTGCCCATCATCTTAGTAATATAATTTGATTGATCCATCCTCCGAGCCGCTTATGATTACACGATTTTATATATCATAATCTATTGAAACAACTCCATTTCTGTGAGTACTTGGTATAATAAGATCTTATCTATTAAAAGATATATTAGAAATAATTATTTTCCCATCATTTGAACAAGTAATTATTTCATCAGATGCTATACATTTTATCTCATTGATAGTATTTAGATGAATTTTACTTTTGTAGTTCATGATGTAATCCTTTTTTACATCAAAACGTAAGACTTAGCCCTAATAGGTTCCTAATATTAAAAAATTGCTATCTTAAGTAAAAATTATGTATGTAGGAATGCAATTTATAGTCTTTTCCTACTTTTCGTTATTATGAAGATCTTAAATGTATAGTTATTCATTGTCACAGCCATATACAAGATATTTTATCATCTTGGGAAATGGATGATGCCATTAAAATTTATTTATCTATTTTTATTTCTAAATTTGAATATTATGGCTTTACTATTTATTTATTTGCTAGCTAGACTTCGAAAAAAGGATCTATTTTATTTACATATTCTATTTTCTCATTTGATAGAATAAATGGGGTGATATTTTTTTATTTCATTTGAAACAAAACTAATTTGCTATTATATCATTTCAAATTTTTCTTAATGACCAATATTATTAGTATATAAATACTGGGTTCCCGCCTGGTTCTTCAAAATACACCTAGACATTTTCTGTAATTAAATATTTTTTCCTTGCTTGAGATATTTTCTGTTATAAAGTATTGGTCGATTTCTCTATCTAGTTTATTAGATTCTAAAGATCTTAAAATTAAAACAATGTGTCATTATCTTTCTCAATATTCAAAATATAATCAATTTCTATTTAGGATATCTGATCTTTATTAAAGTTCTTTAGGATTTATTCTAAAGAGCTGATGTTCATCTTCATTTTTTGATAATCCTTTGAAATTTTCTCAAATTGATTCATTACGTCGCCTATTTTAATAAGCAGAGCATTTATGGTTTAAACTCCAATTTTCATGATTTTCATAGACATGATTTGCTAATATGATTACTCTTCAATCTATTATTTTAGATATCGTTTAAATTCCTATTTAGATTTAATGTGAGCAGTAAACAACTCATCATGCTAATGTATGTTTTATGTAGTGCACTCCTAACAAATCCATCTACTATTCTATTAACATTCGAAATGAGTACAGATTTTAAGGCAAATTTTCCCTTAATGTAGTGAACATAAATTTTACTTTTCCATAATTAAATAGTAATAACTTAGATAAGGGCAAACAATAAAGCGATTCTAAAGAAACAATTTAGACTGATAACTTACAAGAGTGCATATTTGAGAGTGGATGACAATTTTTAAAATAGAAAATAAATATCTAGAGGAATACATAAATCATAAAAAGTTTAAAAGATAATATTTAAGAGTATATTTCTCTATTAAATCAAAGTAATATGAAGATGTAATTCATTCGATGAAACAGCACTATCATATTTCACACTAAACCCTATAATTCGTATTATAATTTATATTGAAAGATATTTCTTTTATAAAATTTAGAATTACCCCGTTTGTATTTCTAAATCAATTATTAATACTTTACTTTCCTTTCTATTAACATTAATTTTTTGTATGAATGGTCAAAATAGTATATTATTTCATTTAAATAATTGGATGACATTAGATTAAATTAGTATTTTCATTCAAAATTTTGATATGATTTCTTGTTTTCAAAATCTACTTAATATTTAGTAAATATTATATTTAATATTTATATTATTCAGAGAATGCTGTATAAAATTTGCCTAACGAATATTCTATTTACTATTGATCTCGCCTAATTCAAAAAAGTCCTTAGAAAACGTAAATATGCAGGCTATGAAAGATGGTTTTAAGTAAATATTGAATTTTTTTAAAATATATTATTCATAAATAACCCCTTACCTTATCCATATTACTGATTTTATTTAATTAACATTTTGATTTAATCTATATTTAATAAATAAATATACATTCTCCTCTTAGAACAATCATATTTAGAGATTCAACTTGATTTTATGTAGACAAGAAAACTAATATATGGATTATTATTACAATCTTTCACCTAATGTGCCAATATTAGATTCTTGTGATTCTTTTTCCAAGATAACCTAATCTAATTGTTGCTAATCAAAATAAGAATGTGATCATTTTATAATGAAGTGAAATTCTGAATAATATTTGATTCTTTAATGGATTATATTTCCAAAAGTGATTTTCTATTGTAATCCACAAACCATACTTTAAGTATCCCATTTTCACACAAGCTTAATAACTTGTTTTTTTTTTAAATAAATTATAGCTGCAATATACAACCTAAGTGAGCATCCTTTTATTGTAAGACTAATTTACCATTATCCTTGTTAAATATCCTAATACATACAATAGTCCTAGGCCCCAGTGAATATTGCGCAGAACTCGAAATCATAACTTAGACCATAAATTTGGTCAAATTCTTATGCAATTTGAGTCACTTATTCTCCTGATTCAAGATTAGTTATAATAATCATATTAGTATTGGAAATACTAAGTATTTCATAATCGTTGATACAGATCATGGAATTAATTCTATCCTTGTGAACTTAAGCCAAAAAAACACAACTAAAGTCATATTTAACTTCGAAACATATCATTTCCCCTCCATAGCCCCCTAAAATTAATTTTTTAGAGTCAATGGAAAAAGTGCTCGAAGTGGGTTCAAATTCCATACGGATTTTTGTTATTCTTCCCTTATCTTTCAGATATCGAACAAAAAAAAATTCACCCTGTCCTCCATATCCCAAAAATTTCTCATCAGCGGAAATAGTAGAAGTATAGATACTAATTTAAGATGAATGGATTTGAATTTCATCGAATTATATAATTTGAAGCTAGTCATGCTATTGAATTCCATAATAATTCATTTATTCTGGAGGATTCCTTTAATTTGCTTCTTTTCTATATTTATCAATATTATCTAAGACCACCCCAATATTTTAAAGCAATTCAATCTGAATTGCTGTTTATTTTTTATCAACAATCATTTTATGTCTTTTATCACCAAAATATAAGGTATAATCTCCATCTAGGCATGATAAATATTATTAGCTTAAAGTTTAAAATAATGAAGCCTTATCTTTAATTTCTTCTATTGTTGTTAATAACTTTTAATAACATGGGCTTTAATACTATGCAGACTATTAATTGAACATTTAAGTAAAGCTGTCATAATTTAATTGTTAAATGTCTTATATTGTCTGTAAATTTGATAACATAGTTTCTAATTATATTATATTAGTCTAGTTTGCCAGTTGTTCATCCAAAATTAGCTGAAGTTCCTTAGAAGCCTTTTAAATGGATGAAAATAAATTTAAAAAATTGTCAATGCAATGATTTACCATGTTGATTTAGTTTGCGTAAACTATCCTTCTGTGCTTTAAAACTTGTTTGAATAATTTTTTAACTCTTATTAGTGATAACAAATGAGCTTTTGGTAGTATTTCATTATGATCATGAAGTTGTTAACATTACTCACATGCTAATCTTTTGGTTGGTCACACTGATTATAGACACATAACAAATCTAATATTTTATAATTATGAGCGAAACATGTTTAAGGCTAGTTTTTCATTTATATGATAATAATTAAGAGACTTTTTCTCTTTTTCTTAGTTTATAATAATACCCTTAAATAATTGGATTAATTGCATTAACAGATTTAAACTATTTTAATTAGGAACTAATTCTTATATTGATTAGTTCAAAGATCCCTGTGTTTATTTTATCATTAAATATATAAATCATATATTTGTTGCTTTGATTTCATTTCATCTATTTTTCTTGTTTTATAATATTTAAAATATCTAAATTAAAAATATTATTACATCTTCCTTTAACTAAAATATGATTTGAGATTTATAACTGAGGTGTTCCATTAATCAAAACTAGATAATAATAATAATTACACTAATCTACTTTATGATCAAATTATTAAATTAAATTTGATAGTTTAAAATGTACTTGAATGAATGTTTAGGAAACTATAATTAATTAATCATCATCTTGTGAAGTTAAAAAGCTTCTTATAGTATTTTCTGAGAAGATTAATGATGTTTAATTAAGTTGTTTTCTCCTGTAATCAATTTACCAGATTTTTAATTCACCAAGTTCACATAATGAGACTAATTTATTCTTATTCTAAATTATCTGCATTTGCACAATGCTAAACCTATGAGCCTGTTCTTTTTAAAATAATAACTGCCCATTATTCTGGTAAAACAATTTGATTGATCCATACTCCAAGCCAGCGGCAATAACTCGATTTTATATATCATAATCAATTGAAAGGACTCCATTTCTAATAGTACTGGGGATAATAAGATCTTATCTATTGAAAGACGTATTTGTAATTATAATTTTACCATCATTTGAACAACTAATAATTTCATCATTAGATATACATTTTATTTAATTTATAGTATCACCATGAATTTTACTTTTAAAGCTCAAGCTGAAATCTTTATTAACGTCGAAGAGTAAAACATAACCTGAATAAGTTCCCAATATTAAAAAGCTGCTATCTTGTGTAAAAATTATGTATGTTGGAATACAATTTATATTTTCTTTTTACTTTTATTTCTTATCAACAAGATCATAAATGTACAATTGGTAATCGTCGCAGCCATATACAAGATATTTATCATCTGGGGATATTGAAGATGCCATTAGTATTTAGTTATCATTTTTTATTTCTAAATTAGAATATTCTGACTTTACTATTTATTTATTTGCTTACTAAATCTCTAATAAAGGATCAAATCTATATAATTATTCTATATTCTCAAATGATAGGACAAATGGTATTATATTTTTTATTTCTGTTTAAACAAAACTAATTTATTTTTATATCATATTAAATTTTTCTTAATTAGTAATATTATTGATATTTTATTATAAATAATGATTCCGCCCTGGTTCATCAAAATAAACCTGCACATTTTCAGTAATTAAATATTTTTTTCCTGCCTTAGATATATTCTTATTTAATTTATTAATGGATTTCTCCATCTATTTTATTAGATTCTAAAGGTCTTAAAATAAAAATAATTTGTCTTTATCTTTTTCAATATTCAAAATATCATCAATTTCTTTTTAGGACATTTGATCTTTATTAAAGTGCTTTAGAATCGTTTCTAAAGAGCTTATGTGGATGATTATTTATTGATAATCCTTTGATATTTTCTCTAATTTATTCATTACTTCTCCTATGTTAATAATTAAAGCATTTATTGTTTAAACTCCAATTTTCATAATTTTCATGGACATGAGCTGCTAGTAATTCAATTCTTCTTTCTCTTATTTTAGATATTATTTAAATTCCTATCTAGATTTAATGTGAGCAGAGAACAATTCGTCCTGTTGGTGCACGTTTTATGTAATGCACTCCTAACAAATCCATCTACTATTCTATTAACATTCGAAATGAGTACAGATTTTAAGGCAAATTTTCCCTTAATGTAGAGAACATAAATTTTACTTTTCCATAATTATTAATCATAACTTCAATAAGGGCAAACAATAAAGCGATTCTAAAGAAACAATTTAGAACTGAAAACTTACAAGAACGCATATTTGAGAGTGGTTGTCAACCTCTATCGAGAAGAATGTATAATTCATAAAAAATTTAAAAGATGATTTTTAAGAGCATATATCTTTCTCAAATCAAAGAAATAGGAAGATCTAATTCATATCATGAAGCAGCAGTATCATAGTAAACACTAAACCCTATAATTCGTATTATAATTTATATTGAAAAAATTTCTTTTATAAAATTTCGAATTACCCCGTTTGAATTTCGAAATCACATTGATAATCGAAAGCAGATACGATTTTGAATTTTAATATTTTTTTTAAAGAGTTCACCTTAAAAACACTTTTGAAAAATGAGAGAAGTTATATCAATACATGTAGGACAAGGAGGTATCCAAGTAGGTAATGCCTGCTGGGAATTATTCTGCCTTGAGCACGGAATTCAGCCTGACGGTTAGATGCCATCAGACAAGACTATTGGAGGAGGAGACGATGCCTTCAACACATTCTTCTCAGAGACTGGAGCAGGAAAGCACGTCCCAAGATCAGTTTTCTTGGATCTTGAGCCCACCGTCATCGACGAAGTTAGAACAGGAACATACAGATAATTATTCCACCCTGAATAATTAATCTCAGGAAAGGAAGATGCTGCTAACAACTTCGCCAGAGGTCACTACACCATTGGAAAGGAAATCGTTGATCTTTGCTTAGACAGAATCAGAAAGTTAGCTGATAACTGTACAGGTCTCTAAGGATTCTTGGTCTTCCACTCAGTCGGAGGAGGTACTGGATCAGGACTCGGATCACTCCTTTTGGAAAGATTATCAGTAGATTACGGAAAGAAATCCAAACTCGGTTTCACCATCTATCCATCACCATAAGTTTCAACAGCAGTCGTTGAACCATACAACTCCATTCTATCCACTCACTCATTGTTGGAACACACTGATGTTTGTGTCATGTTGGATAATGAAGCCATCTACGATATCTGCAGAAGAAACCTTGATATTGAGAGACCAACCTACACCAACTTGAACAGATTGATTGCTTAAGTCATCTCTTCATTGACAGCTTCATTGAGATTCGATGGTGCCTTGAACGTTGATATCACAGAATTCTAAACCAACTTGGTCCCATATCCAAGAATCCACTTTATGCTTTCATCATATGCTCCAATCATCTCTGCTGAGAAGGCTTATCACGAATAATTGTCAGTTGCTGAAATCACCAACTCTGCCTTCGAACCAGCTAACATGATGGCTAAGTGTGACCCAAGACATGGTAAATACATGGCTTGCTCTATGTTATATAGAGGTGATGTTGTACCAAAGGATGTCAATG
Source organism: Paramecium bursaria (assembly GCA_016759055.1). Classification (NCBI taxonomy): domain Eukaryota; phylum Ciliophora; class Oligohymenophorea; order Peniculida; family Parameciidae; genus Paramecium; species Paramecium bursaria. The sequence continues at coordinate 7,743 of VMTU01000217.1, forward strand.
CATCAATTGCTACAATCAAGACCAAGAGAACCATCTAATTCGTCGACTGGTGCCCAACTGGATTCAAGGTCGGAATCAACTATCAACCACCCACAGTCGTCCCAGGAGGTGATCTTGCTAAGGTTATGAGAGCTGTTTGTATGATCTCAAACTCCACTGCCATTGCTGAAGTCTTCTCAAGATTAGACCATAAATTCGATCTTATGTATGCAAAGAGAGCCTTCGTCCACTGGTACGTCGGTGAAGGTATGGAAGAGGGAGAATTCTCAGAAGCCAGAGAAGATCTTGCTGCACTTGAAAAGGATTATGAAGAAGTCGGAATTGAAACCGCTGAAGGAGAAGGAGAAGAAGAAGGTGCTTGATCAATTATATAAATAAAACATAAAACAATCAAATAATTCTTCTTATCATGAACAATATCCACTCTTCTTACTTTTAAGTTACATTTTTTTATAATTTTATAAAAAAAGAAAATAATATAAAAAAATTAATTATAATATATTTCATAAAGTCTAAAAGTCTTATTTAGTTTATTTGTATATCTCTATGAGCTTTGATATCTATAATCCTTGTTTAGTGTCTATTTTTAGCTTAGTTTCGTCATTTAAAAGCAAATTTATATAAAAGGGATATTTTTCAACCTCCTTAACTTCATCAATATTAGCTCTATAGAGCAGAGATCTATCTTAAATAGAGAGAAAAACCAAACTCTAATAACTTATTCCGAAATGTGCCTCTTGATGGCATTTTTCTAAATGTAACTTATCTTTCGTGTCTTATGGTAGATTTACTTTATAAAATGACACTCCATAAAATTATTCTTGTGAGACCTTTTCTAAAAACCTCAAACCAACTATTTATTATTATTTTAATTTTATGTCTTTAACATTTTGTGTAGATAGGATGCTTTTGATATTATCCTTCAAATTTTGAACTTAATGAAATATGTCTGATTTGAATTAATTTAATTGAACTCCTTTAAGATATTTGGGGCTTAGTAACTATCTAACTTAATCCATAGGCAGTGAGTTTTAAGAATGTATCTTAATAGGATAAATAAAATACTTCATTTGTAGTATCAATGTGTTTTATGAATAGAAAGCATGCAGCATAAAAACTTGCAGTCTAAATATCCATCTTAAAGTAATCATTGAAAATATCATCGAATAATTAGTGGCATATTAATTTTAATCTAGTCACATCTTACTCATATTCCTGTTCTTCTATCTCTTTGCTTAAGAAAATAAATTTCTTTAAAACCATCTTCTTGATAAATTTCTGATTATCTTTAAAGACATTGAGGAACTTCCCTATAATATTTTACTTGTCATCACATTGGTGAAAAGCTAATGGAAATGAATCCTCATCATCAAGTATTCTCGTATTAGCTCCATTTATTTCAATTAATTTGAAATCATCAAAACATCTTAATCCCAATTTATTGGATACAAATTCAACAACATCAATAGCCCTCATATCTTCTGTTATTTATTCTTTGATTATGCTTGAGTCCATTAATTCTATCTTTATTATAAAATTATAAAATTACTTCAATCCATTTACCTCCTCCATTCAATATAGCACTTCTATGAGCTTAAGAGTTTCTTATTGTGTGAGATCTAGCATGTCTTAAGGCCACTTCAAATACTCTAGCATCATCCACATTATTTAGGGATTTAGAACTCTTAAACTTCTATGATGGGATATCACATTCAATAGTTATGGATCCTTTATGGTTTTTTATATTTTAGAGAATTTATTTATTTGAAGTATCTAAACTATCCTCCTTGGTTATTTGAGCCATTTCATAAAAGTTTCTTGGTAACTCGAGATAACTTAAGACTTTGGCAGGATCATTTTTTATCTCATCACTATTAAGTAAAGTTTCTAAAAAGTTCTCAATAATTATTTTTCTTCCCTCTATAACTGCTGTTTATTAATTACTGAGCCATTAACTTTTACTCAGATGAGGCAAATCCAAAGTTTTAAAATCCTTCCTTATCACTTCTTCCAGATGAGTCATATTCCTGTATCTGACTGAGACAGTAAAACTTTATTTTGCGAATTTTATCTACTTTAGTAAATATAAATACATTCATCACATAAACTGTAAACTTTTTTAAAAACTATTATCTTGTTTCTACTCCTTATGCATTAACTGAGATTGGATGATATTTTATATCACAATTCTATGAACATATTTGTCCTTATTATTCTTTGAGATCTAATATTAATTTTTCTAAGAGATTCATGAAATTTTTCTTCTATTCAGAATCAGAGCAAATGAATGTGATGGATTTTTATTTTCCTTTCACTGAGACTTGATGCCTATAAAATTCATTTTCTGCTTTGACTTTACAAAATGATAAACAATCTAAAAATAGGTAATCTGTCAACTTTGAATGAGTCCCTATTATTGGATGCTGGATTCTCTCTGTGAGGATTAATAAGTCATTGCAAATATAAACTGAGACAGTCTTCTTTTGTTTGTGAACTAGTATACTCAATACTTCAGTTTATAAGAAATCTCTTGATGATTGAACGATATCTTCACCAATATGATCAAAGTACTGACGTTGTAATTCAAAAATTGTTTAATTTTTAATTAATCTTATTATATTTAATACTTTTACCTATCTATCATATTATTAATCTATGTATTGACAACAATGAATTGATCCAAAGACTATTTAAGTTATTAGTAATCTAAGTGATCTTTTTCTGTGTGTTTTATGAGATCTTTAACTAAAAGGATATATTTAGGGAGTCTTTGAACTGGTTTGATGAGAAAAGCTTCTAAATTCAATCCCCTATATAGATGCTCAGAATTAATTACGAATTAATCGAATTCTTTCTATTAATTTATTATGTTAATATCTTACATTCTATCTTCTATAATGATCCACAAGCTCTACTGAGAAGTTGGATGTATAATCATAATATATCTTAAAGAATTATACATATTTTGAGAAGACTTTTCCATAACATTGTCTATAATGATACTTTTGAAATAATTCTATCATAAATTATAATTCTACCCTTAATTTCTTTTAGAAATCCATTATTGAGTCCATAGACTTATTCGATGTTGATGAATAGACGCTTTATTTCGATTTCATCTAAAATTTCTTATTATTTGATTGGAGTCAAAACTTCATTTATAATTGTTGCTAGATCAATTATATAATTCTCTTCAGTCTCAACTAACTCCTACAGTACGTATCTCCTATAATTTGCCATTTTCTTAATTTATTTCAATTTCATCTATTCTAATTTCATTCTAAAATATGATTGAATTCTGATTATGACATTCATTTGCCCTAAATATGAATTGAAGTCGTAGCTATAAAACTATCAGAATAAAATGATTTAATTACTACACTATTGACCTCTGCTATCGTATTCATTTTATTAGTTCCTAAAAGGATGGATTTGCATAATTACCTAAAATATATTTTCTTTCATTCTAGTCTGAGAGGCTTGAACTATTGTCCGAACACTACGATGTTGAATTCATCATTATAAAAAATAAAAAAATTTTCAAGAAAATCGAAATAATTATATTGGTTAATTCTGGCTATAATATGTCATTTTCTAACAGAAGGCAACTAAAGCAAGTTCCAAAACTTCGTTAGTTCATAAGATTTGTAAGGTCTAGGTTGTTTTTGTTCTTCCTCGAAATCGGATACACTTGCAAGATCCTTAACAAGCTATCGACTTATTTGTTTCTTGAATAATCTTGTAATGTTCTTGCCAGGATTATTGAGGACCATAAAATTGAACTACCCAGACTTTTACATCGAGCTGGCTCTTCCGACTCTACTTAAAATTCTAGGAGACTCTTTGACTGGTGCTATATGCAGATATTGAAGAAAGGGTTTCAATAGATCTACATCAGTCATTTTAGTTTTTTTCTCATGAATAGATTTTGATTTCTTTATCTCTCGAATACATTACTCTCTTTTATGGTATTTTTCCTATAACTATCTTACAACGTTAGGACTGAATTCATTCAATTAATCAACCTTTATTTAATTTATAATACTTATAACTAGAGCACATTAGTTGGCTTGTATTGATGAGTCCTTGCAGTGTAGTTATATGTTCCCTAAAGAAGACTCTCCTCACCAAAACTGTCTCTCTCACAAAGTGTAGTAACCATCTATCTGCCAAAATATAGCTAAAACTTATATCAATATTTACATTTATTTCTCCTTCCAAAATGAAATATAGATATTAGATATCCTAATCCTTTTAATATATAATTTAATTCTGTAAGTAGCTTTTCAACTAAACTCTCTTAATGATAGGAATCAATTCAATAATCTAGGCATCTGGAAATTGGTTTTTGAAAAATTCTATCAAATCCTTATACCTCGTAAATTAGAAATCCTTAACAGCTAACTTATATTCATATTTATTTTTACCATATGTATTTAAAATATCTCTAATTCAATTCCTAAGCAATCTGTTATGCACTAGACAGCGTATGGAGACTTCTTTTCTTGAATGTATATTAAGTCTTAAAAAAGGGTGTCTCCTGGTAACAACGAACCAACTTACTTTAACATTTTCTTCCTAGGTGATACAACTCCTGATAATAAATTCATCTATCCTTATAATATGATAAAAACAGAATCAATAGTCTCAACTATTATTGTTGTTTTATAAATACATTCAGTTTTATAATATTGTCCTTTTTTCAATGTTATTAATCTTACATATTTCTAGGAATGTTTAGCAAATTATTCTGTCATTAATGCCATTCTATAGAAGGCGAAAAAAGGTAGCCTATTAACTTAAACATCATATTATTGTTGATTTTGTTTATCTCTTATAATTTTAATGATTGAGTCATATTTTTCATCCATTATAAAATAAAAAATGATTAATACTAATCCTGAAAAAAGACTAAGCGAAATACTTTAATTTTAAAGTGCCTCCAAGTTAGTTAAGGATCTGAGGAAGGAAATGAGTGGTCTGCCGACAGTTGAGATTGTAACTGATAACTTATACAATTATGTCACGAGGATCACTACAGAGACCAGCAATCAATCTTATACTAGTAGGGCTCGTCCAATCTAGAGGGGTAAGTTGGCGTCATTCTTTGAGATAAGGAGAGAAAAAAAGGATAAACCTCGACTTGGTAGTCGTCAATAAGAAAAAAGGGGTTCTATAACTAAATAAGAGAGATAATAATTATAGCCTTAAAAATAACGACGATAGAGCTGCATTTGTGCAGAATGTGGGAGAGACAATTTAAAGATTAAACGACTTGGGTTAATTGGTATAAATACAATAAAATAAATTCCGCATATCATAGAACTTAAACAGAGAAGAACCCTATTATTAGATTTGATAAATTTTTGTATAAATTATATATATATAGCAACTAAATTGAATAGGAGAGTGCTCAATTCGAAGAGAGCGTCTAAAATGCATTTGACTGTCAAAATGACTCCACTTTCGGCAAAAAGTAAGAAGAGGTCCAATTCTGTTAGCTAGGAGAAGATTATTGAAATTAAGAGACCAATGGTTTTGGAGAAGAAAAATTAGAATGTTCCTACAAGATAGAGTATATTCTTAAGGAGATAAAATACGATTACTGATAAAATAATAATCAAGACTGAATAGTCACCTACTAAATTATAGACTATACCAAGCAATCATTCTAGAAGCAGCAAAGTTGAAACAATTATTCCAGAGAGAAAAACTAGTCCAGATATTTTTTAATAGAAAATTGCGCATAAATCTTTGGATAAATAATTATAACTCTAATTAAAATATTCTAAAGAAAGACTTAAGAGACCTTTATTGGAGAAGAAAAAGTCTGAGCCTAGTCCATATAAGAAAACATCATTGGAATTTCTATTTAAAATTCGGAGAAGATTTTGATATTTCTTTATTTATTTTTTTTTAATTAATTTTGTTTAAATCAAAATAATGAGCTTTCCAGATCACCTGAGTTTCACGTCAACTAGCTTTTTTGATACAAATCTGATATAGAATTTAGATTGGCTTTATTTGTTATCATTAAAGGATACGGACGGATTGTCAGAGAAATCTCTGCTTAAATAGGATGATAATTAATAGCTAGAATTAAATGAGTATGTGGATTTTACGAGACCAGCATATATGAAGCTAAGATAGCTAGTGCTTGATGAGAATACAATTTAGAGTAGAAATAATTCCAAAATGGAGTATTATCTAAGAGCCTCAATGATGTTGAATTCAATACTTACAAGAGATCGTGTAATCATGGCTAATTGTAACTCATAATTTTATATTAGATTATTATAATACAAACAAACATATATACAAGTAATGTCAATAGATATTTGTGAATCCGGCATTAACGAGCAATCCAAATAAATGGCCATGGGAATTTGAGGAGTTTTATGAATCATTAAAAAAGTTAGAGCCTCTATCGATGTTTTATTAGCCTGACTTTACGAGATAGAATTTAGAATAGAATTTCCAAAGACTAATATCTGACCAGAAAATTAATAAATAATTCCTCTTTTAAGTTATGGCAGAATATGCCACAAAAGTTGGGACATTCGAATAAGTTTTAAAATTACTCACACTTGACGTTCAAGGGGAATTGCATTTAAAGCTTCCTAAGACTGACGCCCTTCATTACCAACGATCATTGTGTGATTTAGGAGGATTCTATGTGGCACAAGTGGCATTTTTCAATAAGTTGACATATGGATAGATCACAATGACTTCATCTCCTGGATATATTTACATTTTAATTAGTTCGCCAGTTGGAATGATGATGAAAGTTGGATCTGGGGAATTTGGAACGAATGCTGGATAGGTCTACCTATCAGTGAGTGTTAAGAAGTAGGATGAAGTATTTTGGGTCTATCTAAATAATAAAATTTATTTAAGATCTTCATCAAAGGATATTGGAACATTAGAAATAATATGTCCAGACACGTTTCTAGACCTTGTCTTAAGTGACATTACATTGTCCAGACATATTCTAGCATCCCTAATTGTAGGCGATTAATAAAAATTACCCTCTCCTAACTGATGGAGAGAAGTTGTACATAATTGGAAGAAAAATAACATAGCATAAGAGTCATGAAAAGTAGGAACCAAAAGAAAAGCCTGAATAAGAAAAGCAAGCTCCTGCCAAGAAGGGTAAGGAGAGAGCAGAACGAGCCGAGAGGGCTGAAAGGGCAGAAAGAGAGAGGGAATAACGTGAAAAAGAGAAGGAGAAGGAAAAAGATAAGGATAAAGATCCTAAAGAGAAGGAGAAGGAAGCAAAAGAGGCAAAGGAGGCAAAAGAAGCTAAGGAAGCTGAGAATACAATTAAAATCATGGATTTCATTTTATACGAATTCGACTTGAATAAACCCTCTGGAATTAAAAATGAATAAGATAGTGATAAGAAATTATTATAGGAACTTTATGAATCATTTTCTGGATAGTTCTCAAAAAATGAATGTTCAAGGGCACTAAACTTGAATAAGAACGATATTTAGAATGCTGCTTAGTGGTTGGTTGATGAAGGGGAGAAAGAGAGGACTAAAACTACAGTTATAGTTTCAAGATAAACATTATTGGCTTAATCTGAGATTACTTCAGATATATCTTAAAAATCGTTAAAGAGTAGTAATGATATCACTTGTAAGGAAAATTCAGTACTCTATCCAGCATCATTACCCTATTTAGTATGGACTATGAATAAACATCAAGTTACGATTTATACAGAGTAAGGAATCAAAGTATTTTCCAAAAATTCTAAAGATGAAAAAGATTTAAGTACTGTAGAAACATTTAGTGTGTAAGAACTTTATGCTAAAAAGCAATTCTAGTAAAATCTCAAAGGAACATTAATTACAGTTTTAGATGCATAATTGGGTTAATATTATTAACAACCCTAATATATAGTTTCTTATGAGCCAAATACTCAAAAGTTTTACACGTTGCACATTCAGTGGAATGTGATTAATAATTTATTGCCTGCATTAGTGACTGTGTCTTAGGATCAATATATCTAGAAACAGCATCCTAATCTCTAAAATGGAGATTTATTACAATAATTACTTTAAATATAGGAATTCAAACATAGTTTACCCTTCAGATTGAGTGATTTCCAACTAGCTTTGGAATTATTGATATAAGAGCTCTAAACAATATCATAAAACCTTTCAGAGGAGGATCAGAAGAAGGCAGCATCTGATAAGATAAAAGCAATTTAGAAAATCAACAAACTTCAATAACTCACAAATCCTCCACAAAATTAAAGAATAGAGGCTAGAAAGTAATATGCATATTGTGTCTAAGGATCATTGAGTGAATTTAAGCTATTATGGAATTTATTTAAGACTCATTAGAATAAAACCAATATTTTGAAATTATTATAGATATGGGTTGAAGAGAGTGATGTGCTAATTGTTAAGAGCTTTTAATAAGATTGTCCTAAACTTCTTGAAGAGTTCACTTAATATGTGTTAGAGAATTCAACCTAGACTCAATAGATTATTGTTAAGGGATGGTCAATATTCATGAATACTACTGATTTGTAATTGAAATTCTTGTAAAGTTTACCAAACAATTTATTGAAATAAGTTTTGAAGAAGATTGTTTAAGATTTCAGCAACTTATAGTATGATAATAAATAATCTTACATATTTGATAGAGAAAACAAGAAAAGAGATGATTATAATGCAGACTAAAGAAAGGTTTAAGTTAAAAGTCAAGCAAGTGAAGTGGAAAATTTAACTCATCTATTATAAAAATCTGACTTTTGGATAATTGCAAAGGAGTGGGCTAATGAAGACTCATAAGAAAAATGGGATTTTCTGAATCATGTATTTTTGCTGCCGCTTGAGTTTGAAGACTGTAAGACAGAATGGCTATAGAGGAACGAGATTACTAAATAAATTTTAACAGTTTATGAAATTGGGTTGCCGAATATCAAGAATCCTGAAATATTATCTCTTTTTTATTTGAGTTTGTTATAAACATCAATAACAGTGACACCAGTCGATGCATCAATTGTTTAATAGCTAATTAAAATATTTTAGAAAAATTAAGATTTAGTAGCTCATATTCCACCTCAACCTTAAGTAGGTATAGATTAAATTGGAGTTAAGATATTTGAGACTGGTCATCCTTATGAAAGATAGAAGGTACAAACTTTTGAAGATACATACTTTCCAGGGGCTATTGCACTCTCAGTTGAATTCGACCCAAGGTGCTCAAGTGATTAGGCACATGATTTTTTGACAATTAGTTCATGGTATTCACCTCATTAAGGATCATTAGGAGCAGTATCTTAGTTGAAGGATCCTATGGGACTCTCTTATAGAGTATCTGGCAAAATAACTCACAAGAGACCCATAGTAATGATAGGAAATGTCATATAAGCAGATTTCACTCCAAGTGGTTAGGCTAGAAATGAACATTCACTCAATAGATGGGGATACAAGATATCAATTAGACCAATTTATGGAACTAAATATGATGACATTCCAGCTGAATTGATTGCAAAGTATGGCTAAGCAGCATCCCAACATATTAATGCTATGAAGATCTTAAGCATTGTTATAATTGAAATCATATAAAATCTGATTGGATTGAATGAGATAAGAACTCAATAGGAGATAGATTATCAGCATATGTTGAAATGGACCCTTTTGAAAAATGGAAGTGTTAGTTTTGAGCTTGAAAAGAATTTAGTCAAAATGCTTGGATAGACATCTATTACTCCTTTGGATTTTGAGCATGCCCTGTATTTACAATCAGCTAATGAATAATAGCTATTCAATCAAAAATATAAGGATCAGTCTAAGTTTTGGTAATTAAAGAGAGAATTGTTCAAATCAAATTATAACTTGATATATTAGGCAAAAGAAAAGGAAGGACCATAAGAATTAGACTTATGGGATTTAGCAATAAACACAAATAAGAAGATGGGTTAACATATTCTTTCTATTAAAAACAAAGATGGGGAGTTTTTCAAGTTCGCTTAAGATATTGTCAAGAAGTTTACAGATTCTGTCTAATATAGATAAGAAAAATATAGATCTGCATTCAAAGTAAATGCAGTAGAGACTTGGTCATAAATAGAGATGCTCTTGGTTTTAGTTGTACTCTACCATTCAGGGTTGTTGTAACCAGAGATACCTGATATCAAGGCGTATATCAAATCCCATTTAGAGATGTTGTAGGAAGCAAGAAATGATATCATAAATTTCATGATTAGGGAAGTTCAGGTAGAGACAGAATATTAGTAGAATTTTGAAGGTCTTATGTTATAAGCATCTGAAGCATAGGCATAATAGTATTAAGTGTAAGAGGAAGTGAAGACTGAAACTGTTTAAACCAAATTTGTTAAAAAAGGAGGAAAAATCATCCAATAATCTAAGAAGGTTGAGAAGAAGATAGAAAAATAAGATTCGAAGTAGGAACCCTAAAAAGAACAATAAGATAAATAATAAATGGAAAAATAATTATGGGATACTCTAGTTTAGAGACTGGAAGGAAATGTAGATATGACAAGATAAATTTGTGAACTTAAGGGATTGAAATTCATACCAGAAGATATCAATCAATCTCTAAAAAATATTTTCAAATACATGACATCTAGATTCAACGATAGGAATGATGAACTTTAATCACCATACAAAAGAATTGGTAGTTTAATAATTAGGAAATTATTATTACTCTTGTTAGTCAATAACACCTAGCTTGTTGGATAAAGGGTTGGAGTTGAGAAATAGTAAGGAGCATAGAGTTCTGGCTCATTTAAATTAAGACCACCTGGTTTGGAGAGAAGTGTTTCCCATCAAATTGATGATAAGAATATTGACAGCAATAAATTAAATAAGTTTAGATAATGGTTGGATTCATATTAAAAGTGGAAATAGTTACATAATTAGTCAACTGCCGATACTGCAGAAAGTTTTGACATCCCACCTGTTAAATCAATAATCTTCTTCTTGAAGGCCTCAGTTAATCAATAGATTTTAGACATTATGAAATTGCATGATATTAGGTGTGTGAGAAGAATTGCAGGACTTAGATTATTGAATGAGTTCAGTTAAATGTACCCTATTCATGGTATATGTCATGGTGATGTTATCAACCATAGGATTGAGTTGTCAAGTAGTGTAGCAAAGGAAGCTCTCTTATCAGAAACTGTCAAAAGACTTAACTTCTTAATGGGATAAGTAATTCAAATGAGTGATCTAGCAAATTATTTAAATAGGTTATTAGCATAATAGGCCTGCTAACCTTTTGATATTGCCATTTTAGAGTCTTTGAAATCTATGACCAGCACTTTAGCAGAAATCAATCAGTTGTTTTTATGTGAGAATAATATTTTATGGAAATCGAGAGACTAAACTTATAATCCTCACTTTAGTCCTATATTTAATTAGTTTATATCAAAGGTAATACAAACAGCACTTTTAAGTTTGGTATTCGTAAATGCTGATCAATAATTTTAATCAGTTGCATCTTTATCTTAAGGGATACTCTAAAATGTTAAGAACACATTGCAGATAGTTATTGATAATCTATTACCTACGGAAATATTGAACTCACTCATTGATATTCTAAAGAAAGAACTTGGTTTTGGTGAAAAATTGATAAATGCTAGACTATTAGCTAAATTGCATGATTTGATCGGTGTTAAGAGAGTTAACTTTTTATTAGGATAAATTTATGATGTATTGATAGTTAACCATTACAGAGAGGAGAATAAGGAGTTATTTTAAATATTATTCTAAATTTTATATCACAGCAATACTCCATCAACATTGAAATTAGTAGGTAGAATATTAAAATGTTTCGAATCAGTTGAAAGTGTAGATCTACTAAGCTATTAATGGATTAATTACAGTCTTTCAAACGACTTCTAATAAGAATAAAACAATAAAAAACAAATACCATAAACATAAAAGATATTGGAATTGTAGGAGAAAAATTCAACAAAGCTGTTAATCGAAAGAGTAGGAAGAATTATTAATTAAGACTTATCCCATACACCTCAATCCATTATCAATGAATTGGCAGTTGTTTAGAAAAATGTTTCAGATAAAAAATACAGGGTTATAATTCACTTATCACAAGAAGAGGAGATTTCTATATTATTGAAAGTCCTTTATTTCTGGGAAGAGCTATATCCTACAAAAAAGTATCCATAGACTCTCTAAGAATATGTCGATACACGAGAAAAGGAGAAGAAGAGAGAAGAATAAAAGAATCAACAATAAGAAGTTATAGCATAATAATAAGATACATAGCAATCTAAGAGTTCTCAGTAATAGTTTAAAATACTTGAGAGAGTGTTGTTAACATTCCCAGATGCTTCAGATTTATAGGGACCATTAGGTTGGGGATATAATTATAGTAATATATTTGGAGACTTAAAGTTAACTCCCTCTGATAATAAAAAGTAATCAACTGGTAGAGTGAAGAAATAAATTAAAAAATATTGGAGACCCTTAAATTTCTAAGAGCTTGAAAGAATTTATGAGGAGTTATATAAACAGAGTGATGATATAAAGGCACTTAAGGAGAAAGATCAATTGGATCAATTTTTAAAATAAAGGAATTTTATTACGAGAATCTATTCTCATTTGAGGGATTTAAAGAATCATCTATCTTTATTCACAGTCTATGGATGTATTGCATTCTAAGAGTACAATCTACAAAAAGCATAACAACTAGCAGAATTGATAAATTTGGCAATTAGTGACAAGTTGGGCCCCATTCCTTTAGATGGATTGTCAGAAGATTTTAAGAATAAGGCTGACCCAAATAAATATATTATGATAGGAACAATTAAAGAATAGCCAGCTCCACCAAAGAAAGGTGGTCAGCCAGCTCCAAAATAAATAGCTCCATAAGCCACTAGTGGTAAGACAAGTATGACAACAAGTATTTGTGATGTTCTATTATATCAATCTTTTGAATTCAAGATAGATTATATCACATTGCTACCTTATGGAAACACATCAGTTAGCTTCTATAATGAAATAAATAGACCATCATTATTTACCTAGTAAAGTATAACAGGGTAAGTTTAGACATAGATCATCTATGAATTATCTCAAATTATCAATAACTTATCATTTGATAGGACAGAAATATTTACAACATAGTCAGATCATTTCAGAATGGGATTATCTGCTGTATTATCAGGTTGGACTCACTAAATAATGCCTGGCATGATTTGTAACCAACTCCAGTTGATTTAAGGAGGAGATTAAAGTGGTTAAAAAGATTGTTTATTAATATCACCAAATGATGATAAACTAAATATAATAACTATGAAGTAGGATGAATTAGAAGTTTAAGTGGAAATTAATGTAGACTTTAATGATCATTTGGATTAATTGGCAGAATTGATTTTCAAGTATAAGGACAATAAGACTTTATTGAGAAATCTATTTACAATAGCTGCTCATTAAGATTGGTCTGGTTTCAAAAACTAATAACTAATAGAATTGATAAGTTAACATGCTCATAGTCAATATATCAAGGAATCTAAGTTCTGTAGAGCTTGGGAAAGACTGGTAGAGCAAAATACTCATTACTTCTTCCCTAAAGAACTACCCAATTAGATAAAAGTTCCATAGAAAGAGATTCCTTTAGAGAAGGTTAACTCTTCAGTTCAAGAATAATATGAAGAGAATGTAACTGATTTCTAATTGGTTGGCAGTACATATTCAAGTTCACTTCCAGAAGCCTGCAATGTCGGAAATGAATTCAAATTAGTATAATATTGGGAGAAGAACATTCTGCCTAAAATAAATGATTATGTCAAAGGATCACTTAGAGATTATGAGATAGTGGACTTTTTTGAGTAAATGAGATAACCACTTAGAAAGGGTGATTAGGCTAAAGCACTTGAAATAGCATATATTATTTGTGATTAGAGAATGCCAAATGGTGTAGTGATACCAGATGCTAATCATGATTGGTCTACTTTAAGTATTGAGGAGATTTCAGCTGGATAATTTGTATTAGCTAGATTAACTGAGAAATCGAGTGATTAATTATATAGTAAAGAATACTCACACTACAAGAAGCTAGGAATACAAAATATTTGTGGATAGGTCATATCAGTTGATTAGAGATCATCTTCGGTTTTATTGTATCACCATGATAGTTTCAATTCATAATCTTATGCATCTTGGTTCCCGTGTGCTGCTCTAAAATAGGTGCAATTATTTATTCCATTCTAAAGTGGATCCTATCTAAGAGAAACTATTGTTAAAGAATATGAATAGGCTTTGATTGAGAATCTTGGATTAAAAGCAAGATAATTTTATTTGAAATTCAATCTACCTACCATTAAACACTTAGAACTCTCCACCTAAGTCAAAGGATCATGTATTGAAGGCTGGTTGCATGAATAAGGAAATATTGTTTAATACAAGAAAAGTGCGAAATAAAATAAATCTAGAGATTCCATATTAATTGAACTTTAATAATAATAAGTTTAGTAGAATACCTTAAGTAACTTTGAAAATTTTGACGGTATAATATAATGGATCTAAGAGAATCTGATCTAAATCTACTAATTTGTAAAGTCAACTAAATAAGTTATGGATTTAGAGAAGACAATTAAAAAACCCACTTTGCTCAAAACAACTAATCAATCAACATGTGGTATTGCTATTGTCTTTAAGTCATCATCCTAATTATGTCCTTGCTCAGGATTGAAGTTCTACACAGATTCTTAGGGTGTGAATGAATTCTATACTATCTCAAATGGTAAAGAGTAGAGATCTAAACTAACTCCAATCATATTAAATGTTAGTCAAGCCTATTGCGAGTATTATTTCAATTCAGAATCAATCCCTATGAGTCAATAAGACAAATGCATATCAAAATTGCCTTGTGTTATTTATTAGATACCTAGCCAATGGAATATTGTCTGTTTGATAACAGATTAATTATCAACCACTCTATTGTAGAAGAAACAATTGGATAAACTAACTCAACTTTAACTAATGTTACAATAGGTATTTGAACAATACAGCAATAACCATCTACTAGCTTAAAGTTTGACAAAATTAATAATGAGAACATCAAGAAAGATTAAACCATTAATAGATGTAAAAACACAGGACATTCCATATAACGAAGAATTCATTAAAGCCAGATTGGATGATATCTCTAAGATATATGATATATAGAAATAAGAACCTGGAGTTCTTTATTCAGCATATTTATAAGATTTAATAGAAATGGTGGCAGTTATTCTCAGTCCTAGGATTCTGTAAGGAAAGCAATAACAATTGAAATTGCCAGAATGGTTAGAGGGATTCATTAACATTATAATACTTTCAGAATTCATTAAGAATGGAGATCCTTTATCATAAGATATTCTAGATTAAATTTATTAATCTTTAGAACTCAAACAATTCGATTAAATTTTATATTTAGAAAATTTGCCCTAGAATGCAAATAATTACTAGATCATATTGGACATAATATAATAATCAAAGGCAAGAGTATTGAATCCATAATAGGATATAAAAATCATAGATGATAAATGCATAATAATATTAGATGGATGGGCGAGTTTGGATTTAGAAGAAGAAAGCGAGGAAAAAAAGAAGGAAGAAGAGGAATAAAATGAAGAACCTCCTGCTGATGTACCAGTTAGAATGTGGGAATGCCCTACTTGTACTTTTGGTGAAAACCCTTGGGAGTCGACGTAATGTTAAGTTTGTGAAAGCCCAGCTCCAGCCAATAAAGGTGGTTAGACATCAGAGATATTAGTTCTTCCAACTATAGATATATCTAAATAGGATAGTATGGCTGAATAAAAGATTTAATAAAGATATAATGAGCTGATAACAAAACTCAAAGATTCAATCTAAGAGCACTATTTGTAAAAAGAACAAGAGATAAAATAAGTAGTAGTCTAACATGAGAAGGATTTAGAAGCAATAACAAACTAAATAAAATTATTATAGAAGAAACAAGAATAGGAGGAAAGAAGGTAGAAATCATTCAATTAAAAGAAATCGTAAAATAAATAATAATTTGGTGAACAATTAGCACAATTGGAGGCAAAGAAAGTACTTTAAGAATAACTGATAGCTACTATTAAAGAGTACAAGATAGAAAATAAATTCTCTGTTATTTAAGGAAAATAAATTTAAGAGAACACAACTGCATCTGATATCCTTAAGCAAGTTTTAAGAGAGAGAATTAATTTATAAGATCCTAAAGTAATTAAATTTTTCGAAAATCTTTAAAATGATGAGATTGCTTAGGAAGTTTATGAATCACTTTTCAAAACTCCATTAACTATTAGTGATCTATAAACAAAGCTTGAATAACCTAAATAGATTTGGGAGTTTTTAGAAAGAATAGGTTATGATTTATGGTTCGATAAGGCAAGCGTCCACAAAAAGGAAGGAATTTAGATATTGAAATTACCAGTTCTTAGATAATTGATGAAATTCATTGAATTCGATGTTTGTAAAGAGACAAAATCAGTCATTAGTTACAAACCCAACAATATTCGATTCCCACAATAATCTAATGTTCTTCCTGAATCAAATCCAATTAATTATGGAGAATATATGACTTCTCTTTCTAGATATACAGATTTAGCTAATACTAGCGTTTGGTTAGGCAGAATGTCATGGTAATTAATTAAAATCTTTAATTAAAACTTTGATAAAGCTGGAATATTCATTAATATGGATGTTCCAAATGGCACAACATTTATGTTCTAAGATGGATAACTATTGTTGTCGATGGCAAATTACATTTAAGTGATGAGAAAGTTCTGTATGGCACCCATCAAAATTGATATAGTATAAAGAGTATTAGCTAAAACAACCTTATCAAGGGAGAGTCCTCCAAAAATCAATGTTGAAAGAATTAGGTTAGCTAATAGGGAATAAAAGAATGAAATGATAACAACTAAAAATAAAGATGAATACTTATTTACTGTTGCTTATGAGTAATTGAAGCATGTTGCACCAACATAATTAAGACCAACTAAACCTCAAGGAACTGATCCTTATCTAGGGTTTGAATTGAATTTTAGAGGAGAAGATGTCTAAGGAGAGTCTGGTCCATATCGATAGTTCTTTGCAGATATTAGTCGAGAACTACAATCTTAAGGTGATGGGTTTAGAAATCTAAATCTTCTCTATCCATCCATGAATAATTAAAGTAAATTAGGTAATGGTAAGGATAAATTTGTAATACATCCAAGTGCAAAATCTACTTATCAGACACAATTGTACCATTTCTTAGGAGTTCTTATGGCTATAGCGATGAGAACTGCAACACATTTCACATTAGATTTACCAATTATATTTTGGAAGAAAATTGTTGGAGAAGTAATTACTATGGAAGACATTGATGAGATAGATAGTACTATTTGCAATTTGATACAATTTATGCAATAGTGTAGTAAGGAGGAATTTGAGGATGACATATTCGAAAATTGGGTTACCTACAAAACAGATAAAAGCACTTAAGAGTTGAAGGAGAATGGATCAAAAACTCAAGTATTATATGAGGAAAGAATGGAATTCATCAAAAAGATATTGGAAGTCAAATTGAATGAATCCCATACATAGAGCATCCAGATAAAGAATGGTATTACTAGTATAATACCAACACCTTTGTTAAATTGTATTTTATTTATATTCATTATTAGTGATATCAGCAGAGGATTTAGAGATATGGGTTTGTGGTAGACCAACTGTAGATTTTGATTTGTTGAGACGACACACAAGGTTTGCTGGAGAGCTTAATCAAAACAGTGATAGGGTAAAATATTTGTGGGAAGCGTTATCTGAACTCAGTGAGTAAGAGAAGCTTAGATTTGTTAAATTTTGTTGGGGTCAGGAGAGACTGCCAGCGAATGATGAGGAATTTGAGCGTAATTAAATTAGGTTCATGATAAAGCCTGCCTAGTATGCTGCTAAGAATCCAGATAAAGCATTACCTAAGGCAGATACGTGTTTCTTTAATTTAGAATTACCAAATTATTCTTCTAAGTAATCACTGAAGGAGAAGATACTCATTGCCATTAACTTTGATTGTGATAGTATGAATGCAGAATAGAGGATCAATCTTGATCCCAATGCAAGAAATCGCAGACAAAGGGATGATGATGACAACTCATTCGATTGGTGATAAAAAAATGAAATATATTAAAAATATAAAAATAACAATTCTTTTTTTTAATTATAAAATAATCAATATGCAAAGTAAATCGCATGCAACTATTTCTCCTACTCATCAGAAAGTCCCTTAGTAATTAGTGTGTTGATCTCAATCATCATATCAACAGGTTGAGTGATCTAGTATTTAAATCTGATGAATTGTAATTCCTCCAACATGTCACTCACATCATATTCCTTCTCTAGTCCCTTCAGTGTTACCTCATGGCAGTAGTATGCAACACTAGCAAGTGGGTAGTGTGTTACCTCATAGTATTGAGTAACAAATAGCAGCAATCGTAGGCCCTTATAATATATTACTGTGAATTTTGCTGCCTTGTCCATGTACTTAAAGTAGAGTATTCTACCAATCAAGTCAAATTGCTCAAAGTATGTAGGTATGATCAAGTTATTCTCCAAAGTTTGGATGAATTAGACTTGGAGCTCCTTATAAAGTTAGTTTGCTATTCTCCCCATCATCTCAATCTGGTCAAATTGAAGTGCATTTATGTCGGTGATCTTTGATGCTAGTCCTATGCACACTAATCCGATTGCGTGGACTTGGCTATTGCAAAATGGCCTCTCACTCAACTCCAAGAAATTGTCGAAGTATGACATGACTAAAAAGTAAGTTTAGTAACTGCACATCTTGGTTACGCTTAATGTTCTGCCCATCCATAGTAGGAGTGCTTGGCGCTTCTCAGGTGTAATCTGGTGTCTCTGGAGAGATTGCGCGTACTTTTTATAATATATATTGATAATTTAAATATATAATACGCAAACTTTGGAATTGATGTTTACACCGTAAGTCTAGTGCTCCTTTAGTTTATCCTCTAATGTCCATTTGGCTCCTCTGTCTGGATGTTTGAGATTTTCATGCTCATCACTAGATACCTGTAACCACTAGAAGCACATGTTTTAAGGGATAGAGGACCCTTTGGCCTTCTTGAGAAGTTTAGTCTCCTTGTCATCTCTACAATTCTCTTTATTTTTGTTCTCCTTATTACCAAATGCTTTGCGAGACATTTTTAATTAATTTAATTTTTTTTTTTACACACAAAAAACAATCCTTTTTTATTATATTGAAATGGGATCAAAAAATGCAAAAGAGGCATCTAAAGCTTAAGCACCTAAACCTAATGCATAACCTAAATAATAAAGGAGAGCTTAACCATAATAAGCTCAAGAGAATGTAAAATAGTTTTTTATTCAAGACATGGATGTATGATTTAATACTTCAGTACTTAGCATCACCACTTTGGAGAAATCCTATCTCAGATTTCTTAGATGAAAATTGTGTGGTATTTGATGAAGAAGAGGAAAATAAATTCTCTTATTAGGACATTCATAAGGTATTATTTTTTATGAATTAAAAAGAAATTCAAAAGCATGATTGAGGCCATGATTGAATAGCTGATGACTGATATAGGAGTAGAAGATGAACAATAGCTCTATCAAGTTATTGAATAAGGTCTAAAGAATAAGAAGCATAGGAAATACTTTGAATAATTACTTATAGTTGACAACTTCCTAGTGTTTAAGAAATTGATGCTTAAAAGAAATAAGGAATTAGAATATGAGGCATTGAAAGAATTATAAAAACAAGAAGTAAGAATAATAGTAATAAAAATAGGGTGGGAATGATGCAGATATGTAAAATAAGATCAAGAAGGTAGAACTCGATAAGGAAAGAATGGAAATAGAGCATGCTATGGCTATGTCAATCGCAGTAGAATAGGAAAAGAAGAAGCTTAATATAGATGAAGATTAGGAATTTATGGAGGCACTTAGATAGAGTGAAATCCTCTACCAATAAGAATAAGCTTAAAAATCTCAATTTGTCCCTCCTAAGGTTGATGATCCTCCATAATAACCATAACAAAAACCTGAACAACCTGTCAAGGTGCAGCAATAGCCCACATAACTGCAATAACCAAAGGTTGATGATGGATTGGTGGCATTTGAAGATGATATGGCTGAAGAAGTCCATAAACCCATTCAATAAATATAAACTTAAGCAAGAACCCTTCCTTAAATTAAGAAAGAACTCCCTAAAATATAATAATAACCTGATAATCAACTGCAAAGAGATAGAGAGGCACTTTAGGCACAACGAGATAAGCTTTTGAAAGAGAAATAAGAGATGGATGAAAAGTAGGAATAAATGATGAAAGAGAATCAATAGAAGGAGACTTTAGAAGATAGGAAAAAGAGACTTTAAGAATAAAGAGAACTTATTAAAAAGAAGAAATAGTAGGAGAGAGAGGTCGAGTTATTAAAATACAATTAAGATTAGTAAGTAATGTTATTTTAAATATATAGAATCCATCATAATAGCAATAACAGTAATAAGACGTTCCAGAGAATGATTCAAATAATCCTCTTGCTATCGACATGGTATAGTTTTATTCTAATTAATAGGCTGAATTTGTGGCAAAGTAATAAAAGGCATAAGATCTATAATTGAAGAAAGAAGAGTTAAGAAAGAAGCATGAACTAATGAAGAAAATCAAATAGAATGTTGATGGTGATTAATGAATAGTGAAATATCATAGATAATGTTATAATTTTTAGATCATTTTATTTAAACTTTAATTATTCTTATGAATATCAGCATTATATTATGCTTCTAATTCTGCTCTTCCTATTTAATACTTTGATTATAACAATTGTTTCTAATTATTTCTATTAATTATAAATTATTAAATTTATCCCTGCAATTTTTACTAAAGTGCTTATAATTCTGAAATTTATTTCTTTGTTAACTAATTTAATTTATTCTCCATCTTATCCCTAATGGTTTTGTTCCATTTAATCTATTCCTATTTCATTTAGTCTTCTAATTACTTTTATAGTATGTCGGCCTCAGCGAAACTATATGGTTATTATAGAATAATACTGTCCTGCTTTAATCAATTTATTATAATGAGCTTATTTCTATAATACTTCTGATGAATATTTCACTTTAGGCATATCATTTAATTAGATTCTTTTTTACAAATCTTCCATCTCCTAACTAATTATATTATAAGATTAATACAAATGCATATCGAATAGTGTTTATTCAGCTTCCTTTATCTCTATCTTGCTCTAATTTATATAAATCATCCCATGCCTAATCGAATTCCTCCAATTACAATTAAACATCATTATCATATTTTGCAATCTAAAATAATTAAATAGAAATTTACTTCCTGCTCACTTAGTTCAGCCTATTATATATAATCATAAATGGTTTATATGTTTTTGAGATCATCACATTTTTGGGTGAATTCTTATACCCTTTTCAATTTTCCCTTAGAGAGTTAATCGTCTTTCTCCTGCGTTACTTTCTTTCTTTCATTATTTTGATAAATACATATAATCTTATATATTATCAAGGTTGAACTCCATATTAATACGTTAAATATTTTTATTTTATAATATTCACAAAATAAAGATAAAAAATATGATCAAAATTTTTTTGGCGTCAGCCTTTGGGATAATCTATCCACCCGTTATTGTATCTCCTATATTTCTTCATTTTTATGGAACGTAACACTCTTCTGTTGGTTTCGAAGAGGTGATTTGCTTTAGAAGTTTGACAAATTCATATTATTCTTTATTCTACTATTCTAAAGCATCAAACTCTTTTTTAACTATTCAATAGCAGAAATCTCATTTTAATTCAATTTGACATCGTTTGAGATAGCTCGTGACTTTTTATTTTCCTTATGAGTTCCATAACTTAACCATTTCTAATTACTCGAATAATCTATATGATCCTTATTAAGGTACAACTCCAATCTCTTAGGGGAATAATGGCTTTGAATTGATTTGTATCTCTCGGGTATCTTGGGTTTTTATACGATCTCTTCATGTGAACAATCGTGTATTTTAGTAATATTTCTTTGAGTTAAAGTTGTTTATATTTCTGAGTTTTATTAAGTTTAAGGTTTTTGCTTTTATTTTTATTTGATAAGCAATTTGAATGTTGATGTTATTACAGGTTGAGATTGATTACTGCTTTAAACTGAAAATGACATCTGATTTTATAATTATTATCGGTATTCTAAAATTTCATTTGTATTTATCCTATTCATGGTTTATTACAATAGTTAGAGTTTCTCATATTTTACTTTTGTATCTTGAGTAAGTTCAATTATATTTGTTAAATGGCAACTCTTGTTTAAGATATGTAATTACCTATTTTTCATCAAATGTTTAACATACAGTCATTATTTCATTTACACCCTCCATCACTTTAGAGAATTCAAAGGGACTGTTCTCGAACCTTGGTGTACCCTCAGAATCATCTAAAGGATTTCCAACTATTTTTTACATTTTTCCTTTATAAAATAATATAATATTATCAAATGAAGAATAACTATAACCCTCATACAAAATTTATTATTGCTCAAATACTATTATATTGACTTCGATTTATCCTTATTGTTACTTAGCAAACTTTTCAATATATTTGCCTCCACACACGATTCCCAATGAAAGATGATAGAGTGATTTAATTTCCATTTTCATATAGAAATAAATTTTTATTATAAAATCATATTTCTAGAAATTCTAGATCATGGAAATATGGAAACAAAGAGTTAAAAATTTAATTCTGATAAATATATATATTAAAAAAAATTAAAAATGAGCTCACAATTTAGAAAACTTACACCCCTATTGAATAGAGTCTTGGTACAGAAGTATGAGCCAATTAAGAAGACAGCATCTGGAATACTCCTCTAGGATTCATAAGACAAAAATGTTGTAGGAGAAATAGTAGAGGTAACATTAATTAAAATTAATGATTAGGTTGGACCAGGAAATTTGGACAACAATGGAAAGGTATTGCCCATTACAGTTAAGGTTGGTGACACTGTCTTATTGCCTGATTTCGGAGGCTAGAAAGTTAAGTTGGAGGACAAAGAGTTCTATTTGTTTAGAGACACCGATATTTTAGGCATATTGCACAAATGAAATATGTTATATTAAAAATAATAATATCTTTATAAATTTAATGAGCACGGGACTTGCTAAGCCAAAGAAATTAAAACTTACTGACTATGAGGTCTTCTAAACGTTAGGAACAGGTTTTCTTATTCATTTATAAAACATTAAAGGTTCCTTTGGTCGAGTTAAGTTGGCCAGAAATAAATAAACCAATAGATATGTCGCTCTCAAGAGTCTAAAAAAGGCAGAAATAATAAGACTTAAATAAGTCGATCATGTTATTAATGAGAATACTATATTGGGAAATGTTTAGCATCCTTTTGTTGTAACTGCTTCATCCATAAATAATAGGTAACATTTGAAGGTTTTTGCTAAGACCCGAGATATCTATATCTTGTATTAGAATTCGTCTCTGGAGGAGAATTATTTACATACTTGCGATCAATAGGCAGACTTGATACACAACATGCAGCGTAATTACTAATCAATAAATTTTTTTTAGATTTTATGGAGCACAAGTAGCATCCATATTTGAGTATTTGCATTCAAAGAATATAATTTACAGAGACTTAAAGCCAGAAAATTTATTGATCGCTGATGATGGATACTTAAAACTCACAGATTTCGGATTTGCAAAAGTAGTGGAAGGAAGAACTTACACACTATGTGGAACACCTGAATATTTAGCTCCAGAAATACTTCTCAATAAAGGACATGGAAAGGCAGTTGATTGGTGGACTCTCGGAATATTGATCTATGAAATGAATGCTGGTATTGACCCATTCTCAGATGAAGACCCTATGGCCATTTACTAGAAAATATTAAAGGGCAAAATTAAGTTCCCCAAGAGTTTTGATAAGTAATTATATATTAAAAACTTAGAAATGCTAAATCATTGGTAAAACATTTGTTAGTTGCCGATCTTTCAAAAAGGTATGGAAATCTTAAGAATGGTATGAATATAAATTAATTCTTAGGTGCCGCTGATGTTAAAGGCCATAGATGGTTTGGAAACCTTGATTGGAATTTGCTATCTTAGAAAAAGATTCCTGTCCCCTATAAACCAGTAGTGAAGTATTTTATCAGAAAAAATTTATATAGAGCACCAAATGATACATCAAACTTCTCGTCGTACCCTGAATCAGACACCCAAAGCCCAGCACTCAAACCAGGAGATGATCCATTTTTAGATTGGTGAATAAGATAAAGATTATTAAAAATCAATAAAATTTATAATAATATAATTTAATATATGTCGATTCTTTAATAAATCTTTGAGATCATCGCATATTAGATTCTTCATCTTTAGGATGGGGGATGCATAAAAAATTGACTAATGCAATAATTATTAATTTAAGAAAAAATGAATGAATATATATAATTTTTATGTTATATTTGATAAAAAGAATAATGGTAATCTTGAGAGTGTTCTTAAAGGGATAGATCTAAAGAAACTATATGATATCCTAAAGAATAATAGATATAATTTTATTGCTTATGATAGTATAAAAAATAAATCAAATCTAAAACCAATTTCATTATTAATCTCGGTTTCCTTCAGGTAATTATGTACTATCTATTTAATTGTATATAAAATTAATACTTCCGATTATCTTAATCATTAAAATAAAAATAGAATATTATTTTATTAACACCTGCTTTCAAAACTAACAATATTAATAAAAATATTCAAAACTTGAAAGATTTACTGGTATTAATTAATCGGAAGACTAATGATGATCTGTGATAAGACCAAGAACATTATAAACTTAATTTTTTATTTAAATGCAAGAGTTTAATTAATTAATAAATAAAAATTAATAATTCATTCCAATTAATTTCCAATTTTAATTTCTATTATTCTTGAATTTATTTAATGACTAGTCATAATTAAAAAATACACTATGTGAAAAAATTTAATCATATTCTTAAATTTTTTCACGCCAGTTTATAAGCAATTTAATTTGTGGGAACAGAAATTAAATTAAGCATAATGCCTAAGGATAAGATACATATTAACCTCGTTGTTATTGGACACGTCGATTCAGGAAAATCAACCACCACAGGTCACTTGATCTACAAGCTCGGAGGTATCGATGAAAGAACAATCAAAAAATTCGAAGACGAAGCCAACAAGATGGGAAAGGGTTCATTCAAATACGCTTGGGTTCTTGATAACTTAAAAGCTGAAAGAGAAAGAGGTATCACCATCGATATTTCCCTCTGGAAATTCGAAACCAACAAATATTACTGCACCGTCATTGATGCACCAGGACACAGAGATTTCATCAAGAACATGATTACTGGTACTTCATAAGCTGATTGTGCCGTTCTTATGATTGCTTCACCTCAAGGAGAATTTGAAGCTGGTATCTCAAAGGATGGATAAACCAGAGAACACGTCCTCTTAGCCTACACTCTTGGTGTTAAGCAAATGGTTTGCTGCACAAACAAGATGGATGAGAAGTCAGTCAACTGGTCATAAGACAGATACAATGAAATCGTCAAGGAAATGGGAGACTACTTGAAGAAAGTAGGATACAACCCAGCCAATGTCCCATTCATCCCACTTTCAGGATGGCTCGGAGATAACATGTTGGAGAAGTCAGCCAACATGCCATGGTACAAGGGACCAACTCTCCTTGAAGCATTAGATGCCATCACACCACCAAAGAGACCAACTGATAAGGCCTTAAGACTCCCATTACAAGACGTCTACAAGATCGGAGGTATTGGAACTGTCCCAGTCGGAAGAGTTGAAACTGGTATCTTAAAGCCAGGAATGACCATCTAATTCGCCCCATCAGCACTCACCACTGAAGTTAAGTCAGTCGAAATGCATCATGAAGCTCTCCCAGAAGCTGTTCCAGGAGACAATGTTGGATTCAACGTTAAATCCCTTTCAGTCAAGGACTTAAAGAGAGGATACATCGCCTCAGACTAAAAGAACGACCCAGCAAGAGAATGCAATCACTTCAATGCTTAAGTCATCATCATCAATCACCCAGGATAAATCGCCAACGGATACACACCAGTCCTAGATTGCCACACAGCCCATATTGCCTGCAAATTCTAAGAAATTCTCTCCAAGAACGACAGAAGAACAGGAAAAGTCATTGAAGAAGAACCAAAATTCGTCAAGTCAGGAGATGCTGCTATGATCAAGCTCGTCCCCACCAAGCCAATGGCTGTTGAAGTATTCTCTGAATACCCACCCCTCGGAAGATTTGCAGTTAGAGACATGAAGTAAACCGTTGCAGTCGGTGTCATCAAGGCAGTTGAGAAGAAAGACTTAAAGAAGAAATGATA